>VMBQ01001022.1:150171-210521 GCA_007657795.1 Dreissena rostriformis | reverse complement strand
AAATTGATTATCATCAATCGAAATCGAAAACCTATTACGCGGCTTAGCGTTTGTAAAGGTTTCCGTCGATAATTTTTATATAAAATACCTGTATTACCTTCATACGGGTTTTATGACGTTTCATGGTCAAAAGCCTGTGTGTTATAGTTAGATATTCTTTTATTTTCCTCCATTTATGAAGAACATAACATATAATACAGATTATAAGCAATGAAGTACAATCGAGTATATACATACATACAAGAGATCAAAATGAAACTACTCAATACAGCCATTAGATTATTTACAAAGATAAGTAACATAACTAGAGTATATATATAAATAATTGTTAATTCCTGAGGAAAATAATCATATTGAGATGAGCATAGGAGACGTCCCCTTTTTTTCAGTGTAACTTATTCGCCGATGATATGTCTTAAAGCGAAAACGAAAATAAAGACATAATAGGCGAATATACTTAATATAAGTCACAAATTTTGCCTTCCACCGAAGACTGCTATATATTGTTAAGATACACTAACATAGATTCGATTGACATGTCAACATCATATATGTAAAAAAAAATGGCTCATAGCGTCCAACACTAGTTCATGATGCTAACAGCAGCTTTGCACAATGTAAAATGCACAAAATATAAGTCAGCAGTTTCAGATATCATTTTCCGCAACAATTCACTTTGTTCAGAGCCATTTAAGTGGATGAAGCGCGAAAATTCCGTGATTCCGATGCATTCAATTAGACTTTACCATTAATGTTTTCGCTTATCCTCTAGCGAGTGACAATAACACATCTTATGAACTACGAGATTAACGGTTTTCAAGCAACAGTGTCTGCGTTCTCGTACAAACTGTTTAGACACAAACATGATATTTTTCAAAAAATACCAAAATCTGTGAACGAGCCTCTTTTTATTTAATATTTAATATTTATCATAATATTGGCGTGTAGTGTTAAATATGGACAGCACGTGCAAGGCGGGCATCTGGAAATACGTTGGCAGTGTTTTGAAATAACATGTAATCCCCAAACGGTCCGATATTTTACATAATGAACAGTTTTTGGATCATATCTATTTCATAACACGTGAATTTCGTGTTAAGTTGTTAACACGAGCATTTACATGATTGCATGATCTTCGTACACCAGCATATTATTTTGACATCTTATAAAATAGTTCAGCTAGTAATGCACTATTATATCGCTGCAGCTAACACAATGTCGTATACTTGACTGTCAACTAATTCGATCTTGCCTATTGGTATGTTCCCAAAAATGCGGGATATCCTTCAAACAGACCACATTACAATTAATTTAGTTGCAACTGTGAAATCATATATTTTGCATGAGATGAGATTAAGACAATATGTTTATAAAATTATGTTTGTATTAATGAATCAGTATTCACGTGAGTATAAACATATTGGTGAATAACCAAAACACTTATGATTGAATAAACACTCGTCATTGTGTGTACTCGTTTTCAGTGACTTTTAAATACTCAACGTAGTCAACAATGTGGGGATAAAATGAACTATTTAACAAATGCACATATAACCCTACCTTTCAATGCAGTCTGCCTCATATTCGAATGCCGGTGCCACTGCCACAATCATTATATTCGTTATGTCCACAAGTGCATGTGTATTGCAAATAATTTACTGCCGATTTCAATGAACGCTCCACTACGAGCTATTAAAGGATTATGTTCGGCATACTCGTCAAGAGTCAGTTGCGGTCACGAACATAAGCGCATATTTTCGCGTTCACTTTGATATTACAATGGGTGTTGTGTCATATTGCCTGTTATACGAGTATCTAGCCCAGGGCCACAATATAACATCGCGGGTGTACAAATCGAATTTTTTTTCGCAACGTCAACGATTTACGTTCAGTCCTGATTACCAATTAGGCAGAATAGACAACTGCCTATGGGTCCGCGACTTTAAGGGGCCCGTGAGACCGTGACAAAAGATTGTTTTTACTTACTTACCTGCTTACTGAGCCTGACATAATGACTTGACAAAGCCAATTATTGTACATGTATATTAATGTTATGTTCCGATTGAAGGCTTGACATTGTCTAAAGCGGGGTTTTCTTTTCCTGTTGGACAAGAAATGATCCTCTGATAATATTAGTGTAAGTGAAATATATGCGCATTTTTATAATTGTGTCGATGACCCACTGCAATTGAAAATTTTCATCAGCGCTATTTAGAAATATTTCCGAATTTGTCGGCGTAGCTGTAAAACACAGCTTTTCACCAGAAATGATCTTTAACATACGCCAACAAACCCGAATTATTACACTTCATTTATTACATGGGCTGATTTGAGCATTATCCCCCAGAACATTGGTAACATCACTGCGTCTTTGAGTATATGATGTAGCACTGGTCAGTGTAGGGAGATGCGAAACTAAGACACATATTTCAGCCCAGTTACAATTACGCATTGCCGGCAAATTCCATCCCCAATACTTTGAGGGTCAGTGTTGTGGTAGAAATTGTCATGGGGAGGCGGAATGTACTATCAATAAACGCCTTATGTTGATACCACGTCATGGTTTTCAAGAAATCAAATACCACGCATTGAAGGGAAAAAAATGAATAAAAACCTTTCGATAAATGCCATTTGTTTTGTATTGTTAGACAAAACAACCGAAATAGTAGTGTCCATGATAGAAGGGAAATTGTTTAATTATCTGAGGCGTGTTCTGAGACTTTTGGGTCTAATTCGGCAAACGGCATAGAAAACCCATCCGAAATTACGTCGCATTTAAATTGCCTAATGTTTTCTGTGATTTTACCGTGTGTCGTTTTAAATTTATATAAAAATCGGCACAGACTGGTCATTGATAGTATTTATTTTTTTCAAACAAATAGTTGATTTTGACCTATTAATTTCAAAGAGCTGACTTATTACACCTCTTATACCGAAATTAGCCATGGCTTTATATAGCCACACACAAAACTTCACCACATGTTGTTACAGATTGTGGCTTGATGCTGATAAAACTGTTTGGATTTCACTTGTATTTGAACAAGGTGAGTGTTATTCCTTTAATCAACTTTACTTTTTTTTTGTGATTGAATGTCCAAATAATTGCAATAAATACATATTTACAACTGAAAACAAAAGTAATCAAAGCGCTGAAGGCACTGCAGTTGTTCGCTCTTTCAATAAGTCACAGTATACAGTCACAGGAAATTAAGTTTCAAAGTAGGCCAATCGAACGGCCACGAAAAATACAAACAAATTTAACTGTAATTGTCTACAGTGGTGAGATTTTGCTTCTACAAGGTTGAGATTTTGCAAAAACATCATGCAAGGAAAATGTCATTGATTTTCAATCTCTCCTAATTTTTTTACAGGATTCACACACTTTTGATTAAAAAGATGAAACTCAGTCTATAGTACAGTCATATACAACTATATTGCGAAAGGGATGGAATCTTAACAGACAGGCAGTTACACAACTGTGTTTAATCAGTTGGATCAAAAATGTATTTTTATGGTAAACAAGAGATGTGGTTGTCAGAAACACAATGCCCCCTACTGCGCCGCTTTGAAATAAAATTTCTATTTATAATTTGGCAGGTTTAGAAATTATCTCCCTTTAAAGCTTACTTCCCTTGGATTTTGTTTTTTGACCTTTGACCTTGAAGGATGACCTTGACCTTTCACCACTCAAAATGTGCAGCTCCATGAGATACACATGCATGCAAATTATCAAGTTGCTATCTTGAAAATATTGCAAAAGTTATGACCAAACTGTATCCAAGGTTAAAGTTTTTGGTTAAAGTTTTGGGACAGCCAGAATGACAGACAGGCCAAAAACCATATATCCCCTCTTCTTCGAAGAAGGGGGCATAATAAAAAACAAGCAAACTATGAAATTATCTATTACACTTTATCTATTTATTGAAAAAGCTTTCATAAAGGAACATGCATTGATCAATAAAGAAATGATCATTAAAATTGCACACTTGTATGACTGTACTGCTATTATTTCCTTTCATTCTTAACGTTTACTTCTTCTACCACTGATCGTCTTACTGCCGATAAAATGGCCCTAATGTTATGAAGAAACAAGTTTCGAGAGAAATGTGAACATTGGAAAAAATATAAAAGAGCCAAACTATATTAGGCTCATCATTCATGAAAATACTAATTTTTTCCCAAAGCTAATTTATTACGATTGCTTACAAATTGACTTTAACGATTTTTAAACCGTTTTTCTTGTACGCCAATGCCCCAGAACGGGATCTTGTACAATATATGAAGAAGAAGAAAAGAAAATATAGACACACAAGTGATGTCATCATCCCTCAGAAAACCAGAAAAATTACAATCTTTAGTCACAAGTCTTTTTTCACACAATTTTTTTAAAAAGGCAGTTGGAACATAAATCTTTGAATAATTATTTTGTTTACGGTAACCTTGAAAATTTTAAGTTCCTGCTTCACAAACAAGGGTGCCCACATTTGCCAGAAACGCCATACGGCATTTGATACTTTTAGATGTTAGCACATAGAAGAGTTAAAATGTACAAAAATAGGTACCAATTAAGAAAAGCTTATAGTAAACTCATTCACATACTAACATAAATACAGTCATCTTATTTCATGTGTTGACATGGAAACTACACAGAGCAGTTAGAAATTGCTAAGCTAGCTTGAAATTCCAATTGAAAGGCAGTTTTTAATATATACATGTACAAGCATTTAATGATAGTGATCATTACATAAATAGAAAGAACTGTATGATGGTAAATATGCAACCATTCTAACATTATTTGTGCACAAAATGCTTTAAAACGGCAGAACAGAACATGCTACTTTTAAAATAAATGCCTCCGTCCTGTGAACGCATAACAGAAATTTTGCATCCCTTGCAACATTTTTGCGTACTTGACACAGGGGTAAAAAAATCACTGATAGTGATAACATCACACATATTATCCTTAAAAAAACAAGTTCAGGATTTCTCATTGTCTGGTTTTTAAGAATTCTGCATGGTTTGGAATAAGCGTCAACATCTTCCATAATCTGTTGGGTCTCATTTTCTTCATAGACAGCGCTGTCACTGAAAAGATATAGAGGATGTTTGTTGGATTCGGTGGAATATCGATTTTATTTCACGAGTGATCATAGAAAATAATATTTTCACGAGTGGGGCAGCCACGAGTGAAAATATTATGTTTTTTATGATAACAAGTGAATTAAAATCCACATTCCACTGCTTCCAACAAATTTCCTTTTTATTTTATGCTTTTTTCGCCGTTTATTTACATTGTAAAAGAGTTTAACTGGAGAATTACGCTGGAATAATGACGTCATTTCGTCAAAAAATGACTTCATTTCATAGTAAAAACCGTGAAAAATATCAATATTTTTCACTGTTATTTTTTCACTGTTTGAAACAGTGAAAGATCAGTTTTAATTTACTGATATTTCTCTATAAACCATCGGAAAGCATAAAATAAAACACCATTATTTTCTCCTTTAAAGTTATTTGATTACTAATAATATTCAGGTAGGTTCATTAACTTCAGTAAAAGAAAATTATGAACATACCAATTGTTAATCAATATTTTTTACCATATTATTCATTACGCAAAACAAAGGTTCTACATAAACATAAATCATTGAAATACCTACTTCATTACCATCTGATAAGCCTGTCTGACGGCGTCTGCTGAGGAGATCATTGATACTTTTGGAATGGTTCTTCAAGTATGTCTCTCCAAATTCTTCATGTTGGGGTTACTTATGGTACAGGTAGGAATATACATTGTTGATAAAAAGTTATGAACCCTCTCTGGACTACCAATATTGTTCATTATTGCTGAAAAGATATGATAAATATGTATGAATTTTAATTTGGATAACCACAATCAATTATTTATGAGATCACACAAGAAGTGCTCCTTGGCAAATAATTTTGAAAATAGTTTTTGGGAAATTAGATACTTCTTTTTGTTTGTTAAAAATCTTTTGGGACTGCGAATTATAGCGCTAAGTTTGATCCAAAATGTACAAGAACAACAAATTGCAGCTTAAGACAACAATTTAAATATTTTCGACTTGAATTATCATCTTGAACACAACCATTTACACGTATAAGGATATCCACAACTAGATATTCTGACAAGTGAAACATAAAAATTTAATCTCATAAACATCATAAAATAGAATTCATCAAATTGCTGACACATTCATTGTGTTGTTATTATAAATTATGATTGTGAGCATGCAATTGTGAGATTGCTGATAATGATTGCATAGAATAGAACATGATAAAGATTTGCCAATTATAAATGTAATGTCAATTAAGAACATGACTCCACACTTTTATTCCCTATGTGACCATATTCTCAAACAAGTGCCCGATAATCCATACTTGGGGCTAACCCTATCTGAAGATCTAACTTGGTCAACTCACATAAGTAAATTGACAAAGAAAGCGAACTCGACAATGGCTCTACTGCGTAGAAACTTAAAGAACTGCCCTATAGATTGTAGGAAAACAGCGTACCTAGCGCTAGTGAGATCCTGTCTGGACTACAGCTCTTCAATTTGGGATCCTTACTTAACTCGTGACATTGATAAAATTGAACAAGTGCAAAATCAAGCTGCCCGTTTCATAACTGGAGACTACAAATCAAGAACGGCAGGCAGCATTACCAACATGTTAAAGCAACTAGAATTACCACCGCTCCAAGAACGGCGTAAAATCAACCGTCTAGTGATGCTCTACAAAGTGGCCGAGGGGCTGGTGCCAGCTATACCAGCAACCGATTACTTGAAACCAGCAAGGGTTAAAAGGCAAATTAAGGCAAAACAATATAGTGACTGTGTTACATCAAATATAATAGACAAACAAGTGATAAATAACGATAGAGGCTTTGTGGTGAAAAACACAAACAGTAATCAATACAAAAACTCATTCTTCGTGAAAACCATCATAGAGTGGAACCACCTGGACAGTAGAGTGGTCCACGCAGAGACAGTTGAGGGCTTTAAGTCTGCCCTTCATTTTGACTAGGCGCACTCCCCGGTGTACTACGCTGTAACTGGCTCTTCACCGTACCAAGCAGAAGCAGAAGCCAAGGAAATTTGATTATACAACCCTATTCAGTTCACAGTTTGTCTGCTGTCAATTGTAAGAGAATCATGTTAATGTACATAAAGTGGAAGTAGAATACTTTCCGAGGAATCAATGCACTTAACGTTTCGACGAAATGTTATAATTGTCGTTCAAGAAAAGTTCAACAACAAATGATAAATTGACAAGTGCTTTAGATTTCGACAACTTTCGGAGTAAAACTCACAAAGAAATATCGTCTAAAATCTTCGTTAGGACAGCCAAAACGGCCCATACACACACCATGACTGATGGAATAGATTATTTTACATAAAAATCCATCACCTCAGACAAAATTTGCAATATGTTGAAGCCAAACAACTCAAAAACTAAGGAAAACATACCATCACAAAATTGATAAATTGCCGAACTATACCCTACTGTATTCTTTGTAGGCTGACACTAGCTGAGGTTAATTTACACCATAAAAAATCAAAGCAAAATACGGACAATTATCGTTCCACTGCACTGCTTAATCATTTTGGTTTAGGTTATACTTAAAACTAAAGCTATTGTTTATCGCAAAAAGTGGGTTGACAATGTACGCGAAACGGAAGTCAATTATAAAGTCGTTTACTCGGAAACGAGGTCAGCGCCAAATGGGTCAAAATCTCGTTCCCAGCCACAATTCTATTTATAATCAACCAATGAAATTTTACTATGTGCTACGTCAGCACATAGTGGACTATTTTTATTCATTCATACGGATACTCTTCCGCGACGAGTATAGTTAAAGAATGTTTTGTTTTTTTTTTAATTTTACTATATACGATCCGTTCAAAACTATTCCATTTAACACGATATTCATATTATGTGTCAAATTGTAAATAAATATTGTTCAAGAACTGAAACCGCGCCGCAAACTCTTTTTTTGCGCTGCGCGTGTGCTTACAGGTTCGTTGGTTAATGGTAGCTAAGACACTTCGAATCGGAATTCGTGGTCTAGTAACCTTAGTCGTTCGCAAGCGAACAACTAAAAATGGTGACGGTGAGTGTGAACTTTCTCATTCCTGTGATATTCTGTTTACATTTCAATTTAATAAATAAAGTTTGTCAATGTTTTCTTATGATTACATGAGCAATTCCATGTTAATTAAAGATATTTCCCACCTAAATTTTAATCCAATAAAGTCACATTTTAGTTTTGGAGAACTTCCTATCTGAAAAGGCTTGTTCAGTCTGACATTGTTTGTCACTTTAAATAAAGTGAAAGTGAAATATGAATTTTATGTTTGCAATAGATCAAAATAGAGTCTATTGGAAGTGAGGAAAGGACACTATCATACTTGAAGTTACTATGTACAAAAAGACATAATTCTTGTGCAAAGAGTGACACATAAATAAAATCAAGATTTCATTGATAATCAGTATGGATAACCAAAGTTATTACATATAATATATCATAAACCATAACATGTGTCTTACATTGGTTTGCTTTTCGTCTTAATGAATTTATTTTTGTCATTTTAGTGAAGTTGAATGAAACACACCATGTATTAACATTGGTCAATTACACGGATACCATGGCATTAAAGACCTCATAGAGAAATGGCCTTATCAATACCATCCCACACCTGATGACCTGGGAACAACAAGATCAAGAACTACGAAACACATGAAGAAAATATTGTACAGACTTAACGAAACAACTTTTAAAGTCTTTTAAGGTTTGTAACAATTGTTATTCTGTTCCATTCTAGTTCATTTATTATAGATACATGTTTTATTTCTAGCCACATATGCATGACGTTTGCAAGCCAGAATAGGCTACCGATATTTTCCAGTTTGCTACAACACATTTTGAATTTAATTTTCTATCGGGAAGTATCGTGGTTAGATTCTCCATTTAGAAGACGCAATGAGATTTTTAAAGACCCGCGTCATGCGAAAATAGGTCTTATGCAATATGCTGCCAGCATAGCTCTAGTCCAGCCTGGGCGTCCGCATGACGCGGGTGTTACAGTGATCTTTGAAGGTGTGGAAAGAAAACTGCGCCTTAATCAATTATCAACATGCCATATGTTTGGATGACGAAGAAATACATTCATCAACTATGTGAAGACACATATGATGTGAAATCACGTAGTAAAATGTTTATCTACGAACGCTATTATGTGGTTTGATATACGTGCACTTTATAACAAACATGTCATGCGATGAATATGACACTGCAAATGCTTTAGAAAACACTGCAAATACCATAGGAAACACAGCCACTACCTTAGAAAACACTGTAAACACTATAGAAAACACTGATAATACCTTAGGAAACACTGCACATACTTAGAAACCAGCGCAAATACCTTAGGAAACACTGCAAATACCTTAGTAAACACTGCAAATACCATAGGTAACACAGCCAATACCTTAGGAAACACTGCAATTACCATAGGAAACACAGCCAATACCTAAGGAAACACTGCACATTCTAAGAAACCAGTGCAAATACTTTAGAAAACACTGCAAATACCTTAGAAAACACTGTAAATACCTTCGGAAACACTGCAAATACCTTAGGAAACGCGATAGTCATAACGTTTGGGATATTTGGAATGTTTATATTAAGCCGCGAAAAGGGTACAGCAGGTAATATTTGGAATACTAGATCCGATCGAATGAACATATGTCCAATATTAAACTGTTAACAAAAGGAACACATTTATTGTATACGAGTTTATAGGTTTTTGACTTTTATCAAATGTGTCGTCGATTCCCCTTGTGTATGATCTAATACACTTAAGAATAACCTAATAGATTATAAGATACACAGTACACATGTACGTTGTACCGCGTCTACATTCGCTTCAATGTCATAGACGGCGTGAAACAAAATCCGTCCTAAGTAAGATTATATTTTTAATAGGATATAATTTAATTTTAACGCCTAAAAGATAGAGGTATTATTAGTTATGCTGTACAACATAACAAATTGCACATCGTGTTATTAAGCAAACTATACCACTTTATTAAAGAATACTCAATCGACAAAATATGTTACCACAAATAACCCTTGACAACATGTTAATATAAACTGTTAAAATTATATATCATATACTTGGCATCGATGTGGCTTTTCCTTGCCGATTATGAAATTATCGTTTATGTAAAAGAGTATTAACTCGAAAACTGTTTGATATATAGGCTGTATTAAGTATCGAAGAACGTCATGTACATAGAACAGTAAAAATAAGAACAGACAAATACAACACGATTCATGGAAAATAATTCTTCCATTTAAGAAATGCAGTAGTAAAGCATACATTTAGGCATGTTTTAGTACAGTTATAGAGTGTTTTACGGTCATAATTAAACATAATATATCAATCGCAAAATGTGTTAAGCATCAGTGTTGTGACGGTTTCCTTTATACAGATGGCATGTTGTCATTTTATATGTAAATCAAACAAAATAAATAATTGCTCAAAATACCGACATGAATTCGTCTAGAACGTAGTTTTTTCTTCAATACACGCAAAGGATACAACATGACTTTCGAATTATTCAAGAATTTTCTTTCTCTATTCTTTTTTCATCGTACACTACTTTGTCTGCAGATTATATACCTGACGTCATCCCTGAAGTTCTTTCCTGACAAAACATATGTTAAGCAGTTTAAAAGTGCTTTAACGATTGAAGTAAGCATGTAAAAAAAAATAAGAAGTTAAATCTCACTTGCCAGCTAAACAAATAGACTACATACGGGAACTTTGTAGTGATATACGCCACATTTACTGCCAGAAGATTCCTTGTAACAGCATTATTTCGAAGTTTGTTTTTGCCGATGGAAGTTCGATTTTTTCTCCGATAATAATGATAGCTGCGCTTATCACAGCAAACTGTGTTAAGGTGTGAAAAAAATCAAAAATCGAATATCAACTTTCCAGTTTTCGACTAGGTAGTTATGTAACACGTGGAAGTACCGTATAAAAAATATGCCACTAGCCATAACGATTTCGGCTATCATTTTTGTTTCGTAGTGACGAAAGTCTTTAATTTTAACGGAATCACCGCACTCGCAAGTCGTTCCATTGATATGAGTACCAATGCCCAGGAGCTGAGATCCTCACAGGTCATGGCACAAAGAAGCAACAACTTATCAACCTACAGAACTCACTACGATTTATAAATAAACTAACAAGATTGAAGCCTGCAACTAGTACGTCGAACATTGCCAGAAGTCCGAAATGGTCATACGTTGTTGCAATTCCACTTTTTAGTTTGGACAGAACGACGGCAGGTATGAGACCATTTCCAATAAAGGATGCCGATGAAATCAATGAAACCAGTCCAAAATTGGTGTTACAAAAGTAGTCAACATGGATTGCATCTTGATACCAGTTTGTTCAATTAGCAGTGACGTTGTCCGACATATGGTGGTGCAGAGATAAGGTTTTTTTCACACTTCACACACATACGTAACGCTCGTTGGATTTGTATACAAATTAGTATAAAACAGAAGATATTTGTGTATTTTTCAAATCACCTTGAACAACTATCAAAATGTTTCTTAAATCATGACTAAACGGAGTGATCACTGTTTGTCGATCTTACGTTGATACATAATAATCCGACGATATTTATATGGTTTCATTATTTTACAAATGCGTCTGAATGACTTACCGTTATTTTTTAGAAATAAAAGTTATTGGACAGAAAATAGTGAGCATACACGTAAAAATGCATCTTAAGTTTTGATCAAATTAAAACGAAACCTACGTTTCATAAAGGAAATGTGTTAAATCATTCATTGAATGTTGGAAGAATGAAAGACTTTCATTGAAATTCGTATCATAAATCTTGTTGTCAAAGACCAAAGAAATCTAATTTTTGAACCAACACCAATGTATACAATGCGAGCATTTTGAATTGCGATTTATCTAGTTTTGCATCTCCGATTTTTAACTAAGAATTTGTTTGTGACGTTTGAAGATCAAACACTTTTTTCTCTGCGAATGTAAAAGAAGATATGCTACCAATAAAAACCGACATATTAAAACAAATGCTAAGCTAATTGATGTGTTCACAATCAACTAGAACACTGTGTTGATACTCTGAAATTGTCTTATAGGGATAGGGGTCATCTACTGTCCAACGCCAATGCACATTCGGTTTCAACCGTTCACAAGTTATTGATCGGAAACAATGTTCACTCTTAGTGTGACAGTGACCTTGACCTTTGACCTAGTGACCCCAATTTCAATAGGGGTCATAAACTGGCAAAGGCCAAAGCACATTGGAGGTATCAATCTAATTGGTCTATCCGTGCACACTTTATTGATCGGAAATGAACTGGTCTACAAACAGACAGACGGACTAACCGACCGACCGACCGACTAACCGACATCTAGCAAAACAATATACCCCCTTTTCTTCGAATTGGGGGCATAATAAAACACTCAATTTCAGTAAGTATACGCATTGATTTTTAATTGAAATACACAAAATAGAGGCCTCATCGTGTACGCATCATAATAACGACACGATGAACGACAAGGAGGCATGTAATACATGGAATATTTAATTAATTGTGTGTTCCGATGTGTTGTATCGCACTCGTTGATTGTATAAAATTGTATTCCACTCGTCATGCGGGCTCGTGAAATACAACATCACACACTCGACTCGTGCGATACAACTCATTGGAACAGAACAGAACAGAACAGAACAGAACAGAACAGATATTTTATTTGATTTGTACATAGTACATCATCATATTCACATATAATTATATAACAATTTATAACATCACGTAAATTAGTATAACATATATACACGGATTAATGGACATTTCAATATAACATAACACAGCATGTAAAGAGGATGATCAGTTTTCGTTATCCTAAATTAGTATAACATATATACACGGATTAATGGACATTTCAATATAACATAACACAGCATGTAAAGAGGATGATCAGTTTTCGTTATCCTAAATTAGTATAACATAAATACACGGATTAATGGACATTTCAATATAACATAACACAGCATGTAAAGAGGATGATCAGTTTTCGTTAACATTTATAATTTCGTTTCTAATTTCCAAGCTTTCTTTAATATATTTTGCAAATTTAATCAATACAGATTTGTTTTCAGTTTGCAATAGCTCAATAAATTTGAACATTGATGGTCGTACATAATAGTGTTTCTTAATATATTTCTTACGCAAATTGCTAAAACAAGGGCAAATAAGAGTGAAATGGTACTCGTCTTCAATATCAAGGGAATTACAACATTGACAGTATCGCTCATTTCTTGGTATTCTATTTCTACCGAATCTACCAGTTTGTACTCTTAAAGAATGTGCAGATAATCTTATTCTAGTGACAAAGAATCTTAAACTACTTGGCAATACATCTAGATATAGTTCATATGACAGAGACTCTTTACAATTTTGTAACAAATCTAATACATTACTACTTTCAACAGAACTATGCCAGTCTTGTTTATAAGTATCAATCAATCTTTGTTTAAATATATGTGGAAATATTTTACAATCAAGAGTATCACTATTTCTAAAGCAATCAGCAAATCCATAAGTTTCTAACAACTTTTTAACATTTGATACCCAATTGTTATAACCTATTGAACAATCAGATATACTTTGTCGATAAATCGTTTTCATAATAATATTATCAGTATTTAACAATTTACACCAATACTTAACTATCCTAATATATCGAGTAATATATAACGGGTACCTTCCTAAATCACCATATACACCAGCGTTACAAGTACTCATTCTGACCTTTAAAACACTTTTACAAAACTTGAGGTGTATACGCTCTATTTCTTTAGATTTAGTGGCGCCCCATACCTCGGCAGAATAATTCAATATTGAACCTATAAAGGAATCAAAGAGCTGGCATTGTAGTTTGGGTTTAATCACATATTTTCTACAATTATACATAAGTAATTTTAATGCTTTTAATGATTTACCAATTAAATGCTCTTGGTTCATAGCGAAATTGCCAGTGTAATTAAAAATTGTACCGAGATAGTTGAAATTATCTACAGTTTCTAACAAGTTCCCATTGTAACTCCACTGCTCATTTGGAAGTACTCTGCCTCTTTTTCTAAAAACCATAACCTTGGTTTTTTGAATGTTTACCTCCAAACCCCAACAGTTACAATAATCATATAAACTATCTAAGCTATTTTGTAAGTCTTCTGGTGTTTTACCCAAAATTGCCATATCATCAGCAAATAACAATAATATTAACACAATATCGTCAAAATATAAACCTGAATCTAAATTACTTTGTAAATGTAGTTCTAGGTCTTCCACGAATAAAGAAAAGAGCAGAGGCGAAATTACCTCCCCTTGACGTAATCCAACAGCGTAGCTGAAAAAGTCTGAGTACGTATTACAACTGCGAACGCAAGACTTAACCTTTTCATACATATCCTTAATTATACGTAATATTTTACCTTGAATACCACATTTGTATAATTTAAGCCAAAGGCAATTTCTGTTGATACTATCAAAACAAGATTTTAGGTCAATAAAACCAATATACAGACGCTTGTTATTATTTAAATAGTGTTGTATGACTGAGTGAAGAATAAATATCGCATCAACAGTTGATTTCCCTTTTCTAAAACCGAATTGGGCATCAGATATTACATTATTATTTTCGCAAAACGTTTCAATTCTTTTATTCAAAATAGTGGAGAAAAGTTTAGAAAAACAACTAACTAGTGTTATTCCCCTGTAATTCTGTGCATTTTTTGTATCCCCTTTCTTATGTACAGGAACGATAACTCCTTCTATCCATTTGTCAGGAAAGAAACCAGACTCTAAGATGGCATTGAATAAATCACACAGGTGAGCACACAAGATGTCTATACTCTCAGTAAAATACTCATTTAAAAGGAAGTCTGGCCCTGCAGCTTTGCCTTTCTTGAGGGATTTAACAGCACATAAAACTTCATCAGCAGTAATAGGGATATTTAACTCCTCAAAGGGGCAATCATCATTATCAAAATTATTTTCTTGGCAAAATGCATTTGCTTCTGCATTATTACATATAAATACATCGGTACATAATGATGAGAAGTATTTACAAAAATCATCTACAGAAACATACATTGGAACACCACAGTTATGTCATATTCCCTATTTATAATCAGAATTATTTACTGTTTTTTATTAAGATTACCAGTCAGAGATTGTGTCTAAATTCACTTCCTTGGCTTAGTTTTTTCTTCAGAGAGGAATTCATTCGACAAAAAGTTTGATGGTTATCGGGAAAATCTCTGGGAGCTATTTTTCAATTCAGACAATTTTTGTCAAACTGTTTTTTAGTATTACGAGAAACCTCAAGTTAGAAATGTTTGATAAACTCTGCTGTAAGCTACGTTTCTGATATACAGAAGGTTGAGAATAGCATTCACAATGAACGAATGCAGTTGTTTTTTTGTAAAGAATTACTGTGAGTCAGACGACAGATGCGAACTAATTTTATATATTGAGACTTTTGGTAAAACATGTGCATCATTTAGACTCACTGTCAATGTAACTAGCTATTGGTTAATGATAGTAAATAAGCAAGCTATTAAATTTGTTTGAAATGTTTATGATGTTATATACAGGCATTTAAATGTAAATCACAATATACAAAATCAAGGGTGTACGTGATTTAACGCTGACTAGAAAACTGGTTTAAATGATGTGTGTGTACACCAAGGTATTGGACATATGGATATATTTCAGATTTATATTTTACTTAAAGAAGAAATCGACAGAGGACATGGTCCAACAGCAATACCATATGAGGAAAGGAACTGTGCACTATGTAATGTGATAGGTCTAATTGTTTGTTGTTGTTGTTTTTTTTCCGTCACACAATTGTTCCTTATTTATTTTATATATAAATAGCTTTGTAACATGTTTGTGTACATATTCAAATTATCTCAATATATATTTTTTCATACATAAGTTTTGTATTGTTATTTACATCGCCATTTTTTCTCCCTAAAATAAATAAAAAAACTAAATCAAATACTATGCATCAACGCCATATTATGTATTCAATTGGCCATGTTAATTCCCATAAATGTTGTTCCTAAACGATTTATACTATCAGTATGTGTGATACATGACATGCCTCGATCACAATTAACCGTTATATTATGTGTATGTTTATTTTATATTGGAATCAGGGGTATATTACCCTAATTCTGAATAAAGATATATCTATCTATAAACGCATATAAAGTCATATAAAGGTGGGCTATTGTTAGTTTATAATAATTAAGTAAATATTGTCGCTTCTGACGATATAAATATTACATGACGATATAAAAGCAAGGAACCTTTCCTAGAATGTGTGTCGTCTGAGGCCTTCAGTCTATGAATTGGTTGTCATTTAAAGAAATAGGCCACCTCTCTGAATGCATATTATTTTATTAATGCGGCAGATTTTCTGTATTGCATTTGTGGAGTATCATTTTGTTAATTATAAATTCACGAGGATACATATTTATCAAATCATCAAGGCATTATATTTAAACAATACAAACAGAATACATTGGTTTGTTGTGGACATTAAAAATCACGAAATCAATTCCCTGACACGTTTGATAATGAATAACATTTCTGAAATGCGTTTGAATCAACAGTAGAGGAATATGAATGTGAACTCGAAGCTAACCTTAAGCTTAATAGACCATTCGAATAATGTCGATTATATTTCAATAAGCATGCAATACTGTCCAATCATCGCGCTTAGACACCACGTGTCAACCGGTTAAACTCTTATATTCAAAATACCACGTGTATCGCTTTTTTAGTACAAATAACATAAGATTAATGGATTTGATCTTTTATCAATATCTAAATAGAATTGTAAACGTGCTGTGCCAGATCCTGGACCAGATACTGGTACAAACTGGACGATGCAACGGTATAAAGCGCATGCTCATACTCGAGAGCGTCGGCTATGGGGCGACACCTTTATCGTCGTATAACAATTTCGCCGCAAATTCTGTAGCATGCAAATTGTTCCACCCATACTGCTTCAATTCGGTCGCCTTTTCGTTTGTTTGTTGCGGTTTGTGTCGTTTTCAACAGTATTTCAGTCATATCACGGCGGTCAATTTACTAACCCTCACTTTCCTGGTGTAGCTGGTATAACAGTACTTAGTGCACATACCTATGGCAGTAATTGACAACTGCTCTATTTGAATCTGAAGTCGGGTAGAATGCCCGTAGAAAGGATTTCATGACCAATCCCCACGCACGTTATGCATCTTCTTTTTGCTTTTTTACTTAATGATCAGCAATCGTGCTGCTCTCCGTCCCCTAATCCGCGATAATAATACGTGCTGGAAATGTATCTGGAATTGGTTGATAAAATTATGTTGTTTACCAGTAATTATACATGCGATTAACTTGTAACATGTACACAAAATTCAACATAAACATACATTAAGCAGTGTTAAAATCCTATGGAAATTGCGTCTTGATTTATTAATAAGTACGATCCCTGAAACAATTTAAATTGCGACATTTAACTCATATGAATTAAACAGTATTTGTCTCGATATTACACGCTTCGCCGCCCGAAGGTTGAATAGTTGCTAAGGCCCTGTAATAATAAACTATTATAAAACATGCATGTCTGTATGTACTTGTTATTGCCTACGACTTAAGGTTGAATTTACGTATTAACTGACTGAGATATTCATATACTGTATAAGTGAATATTTCCGCGTGTCGAAAAGTTAGCGAATTCAAAATAACAGGCATTTAGCGTGCGGAAATGTGAGCGAATCGCCCGTATCAAAAGGACATACAAATATTTCAAGTTGTACAAAGTTAAGTTCAACTTCATCACCTTATAACACTTAATGGTTTAAGTGTGCGATAACTAAATATCCCTATTTTTAATACATGTAGTTTTATACTCGAATTTAACTAAATCTCCCACTACACACAAATTATACCGCTATAGCTTTTGTGTCAAATACATAGTCGCATATTGACAAAATATCTAAGGTAACTTTAATCTGAATGACAATACATTACCGTGTTTCAGTGATTTATGGGGAAAAACTATTAACAATGCCTTTTCTCGATAACAATAATCCTATTGTAGTCAAGCGATAAGGTGTGAAAAAATATTCAATCATTACGTTTATGTTTGCAAACCCTATTGTTAATATTACCGGAAGTTTATAATTTATTAATAATCTTGCTTTGTTATATTGCCCTTATTGTATATTTTGTATACTATGGTGAAATAAACGATGTGTTCTATTCTGTTTTATAATCGTTATTATGTATAATCGCTAACAAAGTAGTTTTTATTTTACACCAGTGTCAAGATTAAATTTCTTACACGATGGTATAGACTAATTATCTTTACCCAGTGTCATCGTAAAGTTCTACCTCAACGGCGGCGCAATTTTGGCTGGCAGAATTTTTTTTAGCGAATTTATTGCGTTCGCGAAATTCGCAAATATTTCCACTTCGCTAACTTTACCACTTATACAGTTTATCATGTGTTATCACAGAAAAGCTACACCTTGTGATTAAAACATATCTAAAGGTTATCAACATGTGTTGTAATAGTTACGGATATTAGTGTTATGCAATAATTCGCTTGAAAGCAGCACTTTCGTACGAGATACTTAGTAAGTATCAAGTTACTTATAATATTAATTATGAAAAACTGAGACGTAAAGAAATCAATTAGGACATGCAAACGGCGTAGACACATAAATTAATAATCATTCAAAAATAATATTTAAAGGGTTTTTAAGAAACGAAAAGTTGAAGGATTGTATTCTCTTTTACAGCCATATTCACCACCATCTAAAGGTAGAGCATGTCGAGTAAGCGGAACACAAAACTTACGCAGTATTTGCCCTTAGCTGTATTTTTATCCACTTTTCATTACAGGCCATATATTAAACATATGATAACTAATTGAAGTATTCCATTTCAACTGTTATATCCAACTGTAACAGACTAAAATATGGACAATAAATTAAGACGTAAATCAAATAACATTATCATTGTAGCAATACCGGTAAATACAGTGGAAATTGATTTGTTTACATACTGACATGTTAATAGTGCCATTTAATATCTAAATATTACATATCCAACCGCCAGAAAGGCGTAAAACTGCTTGTTACTTTCCACTAAGCCGACCGACCCTTATTCCGACATTCACATTTTTTATGTAGTCCAGGCTGGGTTTTTGATTATTTATTCTACATTCGGTCATATTTGCTAAATTTACAATTGCGTTTTCGAATTTGTGCTGTTGTTACATTCCATCATATTCGCTACATTAACTTTGAATGTACTAAATGTATTTTAGAAAGAATGATCAGAAGAGACTTGAAAGACTTCTGCCAATAATTCCATATCCTTACGAAAATGGGAATTAAATAACTCGCGTTTCGTACGAATTAAAAGAAAAAAGGTTAGACGACCGATTTACAATAATTTTTTAGAGATGTAAGAGGAAACATTTCACCTTATAATGAGTTGCATTATTATTAATAATAGTCCACGAATAAGAAACAACGAACATAATCTAACATTAGTTGAGAAGGTATAAATCTGTTGAAAGTGAAAACATACCACCTTGCTCATTGTCGAACTCTGCGTTCTCGCAACCACGAAACAATTCTCATGATAAATACGAGTCTTATTTTCGTGATTACAGAACAGAAAAGAACAGAATATTTTATTTTGACCTAAGCATATAAAGTTCATCGTCATTAACATACATATACAATAACAACATGGGTTTGAAGTAAATACAAAACATACATGTTTTCGTGAGAATGTCACATGGGTAAGGTTTATACATAGTGATCATATAATTGTTAACGGAATATATAACATGGGTGTCGACCATGTGTTCACGTGCTTATCATTCGTGGTTGATTGTAAATGTTATCGTGATGTAACTATGTCAAACGACATGTCATAAAACTGGTTACAGACAATTATACATTGTACAAAAACACAAACAGTTCATAAAACCTTACTACTCATTTTGGCATCAACACACACATTATGTGTATAGTTCATTTAAATCGCAATAAAAACAGTTCAACTATAATATATAAATTCCAACGGCCATTATGCTATCACACAACGCTTTACAAAACTTAAGATATGCTGATTACTAAGACAATAGGGACAATCTTCCCATCTGAGACCGTGTCATCGACTTAAAGCGGCGTTTAAATACCATTCACAAAATAAAATAGTACCACATGTGTGATTCAGCAGTATTTAACAATACTGAACAATCTGGAAATGCTTTAGTTATATTATGTTTGTTTAGTTTCGTGATGGAAATACACCGTGCATGTGTTGTAGATACACTTACTCACAGGAATTTAATCAAGCAACGTATGTTTAAGTAAGAAGTTATATATAACATAGGCGGAAGGAAAACTTATTTCAATGTACATTTCTTGTGCGTCATCATTTGTATACATCAGTTTCTTAAATATATTTATCATTATAACGGACAAGTTTACAAATGTAAAAAGGTGCCTTAAATAATTTCCTTATGAGTTATTATAGATAGTGACCCATGTATTCCACACAATAACGTAATATTAAGATATATCGTAAGAGTGTTAATAACAAGGGCTCGTAAAAATGAGTCTCGCTCTGGGAAAATGGAGCATGTGCGTAAAGTGTCGTCCAAAATTAGACTTTTCAGTCCGCAAGGGCTAATCAGGGAAGACACTTTCCGCCTCAACTGGATTTTAAAGCGAAAAATGTAGTCCCAGATTAGCCTGTGCGGACTGTACAGGTTAATCTGGGACGACAATTTACGCACTTGCATTAAACCCCGTTTTCCAAGATCGATGCTCGTATTTTGCTTAATATAACAGCTGTCCGCTTATCAGTTCCAAACCTTCGCGGAACGCCGTGGAGGCAACACGCCGGGTTAGGGGCGACCTGAATAAACTCCGATAACAGTCAATGTTATCATAATTCGAATAGAAAAAGGACTTACATTTTTAGATAAATAATAAGTTCGGTTATCTCGAGTGATTATTTATATTGCTCGTGTCTTTGAATGCATTGAATAACCGACATTAATTATATTTGCCCCCATGTGCTTATTAGTGATTTATCGCAAATGCTCACAAATGCGGACCTTTTCCCTATCACATTTTTAAAAGCAGGTTCGTTTCTAATTGGAAATATTTGTTAAGCAATCATAACTTCGTGTGCAATTGCACTGTGCAGTTGATGTTTGTTTTTCTTCTTGAAGTTAACCATCTGCATTTTATGTTCAGTGCCTGGTGGATAACATTACAGTCATCATACTTCAAACAAATATCAGCCAACTTTCGTATGTGGCATGTTCAAGCTTATTTTGTTAGATTTAATAATCTTTGTTATCTATTTTACATCATATAATTGGATATTTTACCACTATTTTATCGGACACATGGACTTAGATATCATATTGAAAGTGTTTTAATCGCGAGCTGTGTTCATTTCGTTTAAGATCACACGTACTGTTTCTGGTAAAGTTGAAACTTTTTATCTCTAGCGTCAGTAGAATTCGTACTTGTGTGTGTTTTGTACAATAAGGTATATACTTCTTTTATAAACAACATCAACATTAACAATAACACATACACGGTTGGTTGAGGGACATATGTCTTGCTTTGATAATTGAAATTCTAAGCAACTTAATTTAAGGTATGAAGTATTATGACAAGCAAACATGGACATTTTATTGTTTCAGTTGTCATTCCAGATGTGAACAGTAAACACCACATGCCGTAGAGCGAGACTAGAACAATTACGAGAAAACCGATTCCAACGTTGTTTTTTTTTTAATATACTTATCAGATAAAGTTAAACGTGCTTACTTTTCAGATATTTGTCAATACTGCCAGACAGTCCTGCTGAAATTAATCGAGTTTATATATATATATATACATGTGTAATTAAACACGTTCATGCAACTCGTTAATCCATACGGACAACAGTAGGTACACTTTAAAATTGTAGTTGAACATAGATAAGGTAACTCATGTGAAAGGCCGACAATGCGTCAAACGGTCTGGAATAGCCAGATAATTAATTCACAGGAAATTACAGAGCCGTCTTTAAGCTAATTTTAAATAATTTTGCTAAAGGTTAAACTGCCGGTGCTCGTGCAAACAATGAGTTGGTACAGTCAGATGATCAAATCCCAGGAGTTGGCGCGAAGTAAGAACAGGCGGGAAGCGAAGCGCGCCGAGAGTCAGCTACTCGGGGCGGAGTTCGTGGCGCAGTACCGGCTGGCTGCACTCGATAAAGAGAAGCGGGAGATAGAGAAAGAGCTCGAGCGGATCCGTCAGGGCGTCCATAAGCCGCCGAAGGTGGGGCAGATTGTCAAAGAGAAGGACAAGCACGTGCTGAACGTGACGTCACCGCGTCAGAAGAACGCTGTGACACCGAGAATGATAAAGGACTTCGGTGTGTCTCAGGTCACGCATCACATCGACACCGCGTACTCCAACGACGAAAAGAAACTGTACGGAGCCATTGTGTTCTTAAAAAACAACCCATCAGCTTTAGTGCCAATCCTCGCCGCGCATGCGCAAAGTGACGCCTATTTAGAAACATTGGGGCGTCTGACGCCTTTTCTTGAACCAGAGGAATCTAAGTCAAAACCAATTTTTAAACCGTGGTACTTACAGGAAAAACACAATGACACCGAAAAAGCAGAGTTACTAAACAAGTATTCGTTATTATTAAACCGAAACAGTCCAATTTTACGAGGTAACGGTGTGCGTACAGGTCTGGGACGGGACAGTCAAAGGGCATATCGTGACAGCCCCGACTGCTCGACCTTCCGGTCCTCGGCCCCTTTACCGCCGATCCAGACTGCGCGGACAGAGCAGAACAACGGCACTCAGAGACGAGACCTGGCGGAAGAAGACAAGAATGCAAACCTTCTACAAATCGGCAATGTAAGTTATCCGGTGTGTTTTATGATATTTGTAACATGACAGTTATTTTGAGTTCTGTTTTTTTGGAATTAAATACTACGAGGTATTAAAAAGATCAACATAACATAGGCGTAATTATGAACCAAATAGTATATGCGCCTCTTTATTTCGAGCTAAAATAAATGAGATTAAACAAAGCTATGTTAACCATGAACTTATTACCAAAGCTTGTGATTAACATTTTTTATTATATATTTTTCAGCAACGCAAAACATATTTTAAACGCGTAAACAAGTTTTCTATTAAAGCCTCATTCACACACAAAATCAACTAATATTTCGTTAAATATTTCGTAAAATGGAGTTAACCCATAAACAAATCAGTGTTCCTTATAGCACAATATATTTTACGAAAATTTAACGAAATATTCGTTGATTTTGGGTGTTAATGGGGCTTTAACTTCCCAAAGATTGCATATATAAAATTACCGGTTTTTTGCAGTGTTAATTTAGCAGTTTGGGGCTGCACTTGATACTTAAAATGATTTTGATGTTCTATCATATTGGCACAACCGGGTTGCCCAGTGTTTTAAAGTTATGTACACATGCGGGTCGAAATGTACTACTCGACATACCGTATTAGTAATGTTCGAGAACCGTTTTGTCGCAATCCTTAATATGGTTTATTTGTTTAGAATAATCTCACACTTGACATTTTTATCGTATTAATCTTTTTTTAATCAAAATGTTCCATAGGATTTGCTGTGATTGAATGGTATGTTATAGATTGTCATGTTACATTCACAATATATTGACAGCACTGACCTAATTGTTTTTACGCGTGTGATGGGATATCGATAATAGCATGTGCGCACATTATTTTTTAGGCAATTTATATTATACTATTATTAAACTATTGTAAAGGATGATGTTTTTGTATCAAAATATACCAAATGACACCTATTGTATCACTTTACCATATGCATATTGGTATTCGATTGCAATTTCGCACGCACAATGCTAGGATGTACATGTACATGTAACAGTAGAATTGTTAAAATACGGTCGACACTTAAATTGAGATAACACCTATTGATTAAAGTAGCGCTACTCAAATTGCTATCGATAAAATGTACGTGACATGTAGTTTACAATAACGCATGTTCGGAGTCGTTTTAAATAACCAAGCGCGAAGCTTGCCTTAAAGGTATATTCAACAAACAAAAAACACATTACTATCGTTTATATTGAGAATAATAGTTTAATACATTATAAGAGAAAGATAGGATAACAAGTTATAATCGACGACCTTTAAAAGCTGCTAGAACAACAACCTCTGCGCAGAAATACGACTGACTCCGACCATAGCTTTTTCATATCCTTGCCGCCATAAATACCACTAGATGATCGTCGATTAAAATATTGTTATTTCATCTGATCTAAAGTCTTTATTTTTATTATATCCAATATTTTTTAATGTAAACCATATATTAAGGGAAAAGTTCACAGATTGTCGAAATGACAATTTTCTAATGTTGTGTTACAAATTTAAAAAATAAACGAACACTGAACATGAGGAAGCGAATTAACTAGATTCATGCTGAAAATACATGTTCCTCCATGATTACTTATCATAATAAGTTATAAACAAACGCGAAGAGAGAATAATTTGGAGTGCTTCAGTTGTTTTCGTTATATCGACGATGTGAAAAAAAGGTGGATTTCTTTTATACAGTATAAAATGCATTTACTTTTTTGGTTTTTCTTAAATTCTACTTTTGTATAATCTTGGTGCTATTTCGTACCGATATTAATACATTTATCAATTTAAAACATTTAATGACGAACTTCAAAAAACGCCAACATCTGTACACACGCTCATTCAAGGGTTAAACTATTTATTCTTCATTTTTGTATCTTACTGGTTTTCCATCCATAATCTTGTTCAAGGGTTCTTAAACATCGCACCGCGATTTTTGGAGCTTGCATTTCTTAACATAATACATACGAGCCGCGCTCTGGGATAACATGGCTTAATGTATGTGCGTAAAATGTCTCCCTATATTAGACTGTGCAGTCCCTACAGTCTTATCGGGGATGTCACTTTCCGCTTTATGGAAACTGTCGTTCCTGATTAGCCTGTCCGGACTGCGCAGGCTAATCTGAGATGACACTTTACGCCTATGTATTAAGCCCGTTTTCCCAGAGCGAGGCTCATATACATAAGCCGATTCAAGCAGCCATAATTATTCAACCAAAATTAACTGTATTCAGCAGATAAATAAATATACATTAACGTAGATTTAAGCGAATTTTCAGCAATATTTCTTCAAACGCGTATCTGTGAAACACGTATTGTAAACAGATTAAGATCTTAATCAAATAGGTGGAATGCTCTAAATAGGTCTCTGTGTACACGCGTGAGAAAAGTCAATATACTTATATCTCTTTCAAATGACCAATTTCATAGCCATCCGACGACCCGGCCTATTCATGTCAAATATTAAATGCGCGACCCTCGCTGATCCTGCCTTTTATTTAAACTGACAGACCAACTTTGATGCTCAATAAAGTTTGTGATTCATTCGACCGTTTAAGGCTGTCGTTTGAATGAAATATCGGAATTCACGTTCAATAAGATCAGGAAATCCTATTTACCGTATAACGAATTTGAAAGGACGTCTGACATAATTAACACTAACTTAATTGATTTTACATACTCGTGGCGATGAAAACTTTCTCAAGCACGAGTCTGTATGTGTAAGGAGTTAAGATGCACAATATCAAAAGAAAATGATACACCAATGCATGAAATGACAGTTATATGTCTATTCATGTATAACGTATAGATTCAAACATTCAAAGACTTGACGAAGTGAATGCAGCTTTTCTGCTTAATAATACATACGTGTTAATGCTCTAACGCAATAGGGATTCAACATTTGACATGCGTCAGTAAATGTGTAAATTAGTGTAATTGCTGTGGGATAGTAAGTGCTTGAAAACATTACGTGCAAAGTATGTTTTAATATCAACGGAATATTGCCGGAAAAGGACCTTGCTTGAGCATAAACCCGCGGATTTAATGTGATTTGCAGGTATGTTGTGTTACAGACATCCATATTAACACGCAATACTTAAGAATCGATGTCGTCTGTGTCGACATGTGTTGAGACACCAATAATATATAATACTGATTTTGCAGTCGATAATCATCTCCTGACAAAATCATCGAACATTTGTCTTCTGAATGAGAGGCTATTAAGCACGTGAGAAATACACAATCTTTACAATAAGTTAGAGATGAGTAGCTCATACGGTTATTAAACAATCTTTATACTAAGTGAGAGCCTAGTAGCTCATGCGGTTATTAATCAATCTTGATACCACATGAGAGCCTAGAAGCTCATGCGGTTATTAAACAATATTTATACTAAGTGAGAGCTTAGTAGCTCATGCGGTTATTTAACAAGCTTTGTAAGAAGTGAGATCCTAGTAGCTCATGCGGTTATTAAACAATCTTTATACTAAGTGAGAGCCTAGAAGTTCATGCGGTTATTAATCAATCTTTATACTAAGTGAGAGCCTAGTAGCTCATGCGGTTATTAATCAATCTCTATACTAAGTGAAAGCCTAGTAGCCAATGCGATCATTAAACAATCTTTATACTAAGTAAGAGCCTAGTAGTTCATGCGGTTATTAATCAACCTCTATACTAAGTGAGAGCCGAGTAGCTCATGCGATCATTAAACAATCGTAATACTAAGTGAGAGCCTAGTAGCTCATGCGGTTATTAAACAATCTTTATACTAAGTGAGAGCCTAGTAGCTCATAAGGTTATTAAACAATCGTTATACTAAGTTAGAGCCTAGTAGCGCATGCGGTTATTAATCAATCTTTATACTAAGTGAGAGCCTAGTAGCTCATGCGGTTATTAAACAATCGTTATACTAAGTGAAAGCCTAGTAGCTCATGCGGTTATTAAACAATCTTTATGCTAAGTGAGAGCCTAGTAGCCCATGCGGTTATTAAACAATCGTTATACTAAGTGAGAGCCTAGTAGCTCATGCAGTTATTAAACAATCGTTATACTAAGTGAGAGCCTAGTAGCTCATGCGGTTATTAAACAATCTTTATACTAAGTGAAAGCCTAGTAGCTCATGCGGTTATTTAACACTCTTTATACTAAGTGAGAGCCTAGTAGCTCATGCGATCATTAAACAATCGTTATACTAAGTGAGAGCCTAGAAGCTCATGCGGTTATTAAACAATCGTTATACTAGGTGAGATCTTTGTTACTCATGCGGTTATAAAACAATCTCTGTAAGAAGTGAGAGCCTCGTAGCTCATGCGATCATTAAACAATCGTTATACTAAGTGAGAACCTAGTTGCTCATTCGGTTATTAAACAATCGTTATACTAAGTGAGAGCCTAGTTGCTCATTCGGTTATTAAACAATCGTTATACTAAGTGAGAGCCTAGTTGCTCATTCGGTTATGAAACAATCGTTATACTAAGTGAGAGCCTAGTAGCTTATGCGGTTATTTATCAATCTTTATACTAAGTGAGAGCCTAGTAGCCCATGCGGTTATTAAACACTCTTTATACTAAGTTAGCGCCTATTATCTCATGCGATCATTAAACAATCTTGATACCACGTGAGAGAATATCATCTAACGCGAGTATCGCGCAATCTTTGGACGAAGTAATCGACTATTAACTCACGCGAGTATTAAGCAATCTTTATGCGGGGTGAAAAACTATTAGCTCATACAAGTATCAATCAAAATTTAGTGAGAGACTATAAGTTCACGTGATCTAGGTATGGGTTAATGACCTATTAGATCGAAAGATATTTTATGACATATTCAGCTTGATGTAACAATACGTATTGCGCATTGAAACAAAATATCTATGAGATTTGAATAAATAATCAATAGTCATTTTTACTACATAAATTGGCATTAACACAACATAAAAGTATGTAATTCTTTAGATATATACATCAAGGATTCCTACTGAATAGGCAACTGAAATGGTCATTTGAGTCTCGTTCAGGTGAAACAGGGCTTAATGCATTTGCGTAAAGTGTCATTCTAGATTAGCCTTGCAGTGCACACATGCTAATCAGGGAAGACACTTTCCGCTTATATGGATTTTTTTGTTTTAAGAAGGCCTCTTCTAAACGAAAAAAACAGTGTTGACGAAAAGTGTCGNATAAATCAATCTTGATACCACATGAGAGCCTAGAAGCTCATGCGGTTATTAAACAATCTTAATACTAAGTGAGAGCCTAGTAGCTCATGCGATCATTAAACAATCTTTATACTAAGTGCGAGCCTAGTAGCTCATGCGGTTGTTAAACAATCTTTATACTAAGTGAGAGCCAAGTAACTCATGCGGTTATGAATCAATCTTTATACTAAGTGAGACCCAAATAACTCATGCTGTTATTAATCAATCTTTATATCAAGTGAGAGCCCAGTAGCTCATGCGGTTATTAATCAATCCTTATACTAAGTGAGAGCCTAGTAGCTCATGCGGTTATTAAACAATCTTTATAATAAGTGAGAGAATACCATCTCACGCGAGTATCGCGCAATCTTTGGACGAAGTAAGTGACTATTAACTCACGCGAGTATTAAACAATCTTTATGCGAAGTGAACAGCTATTAGCTTATACAAGTATCAATCAAAATTTAGTGAGAGACAATAAGTTCACGTGATCTAGGTATGGGTTAATGACCTATTAGATCGAAAGATATGTTATGACATATTCAGTTTGATGTTACAATACGTATTGCGCATTGAAAAAAAAATATCTATAGAGATTTGAATAAATAATCAATAGTCATTTTTACTACATAAATTGGCATTAACACAACATAAAAGTATGTAATTCTTTAGATATATACATCAAGGATTCCTACTGAATAGGCAACTGAAATGGTAATTTGAGTCTCGTTCTTGTGAAACAGGGCTTAATGCATTTGCGTTAAGTGTCATTCTAGATTAGCCTTGCAGTGCACACATGTTAATCAGGGAAGACACTTTCCGCTTATATGGATTTTTGTGTTTTAAGAAGGCCTCTTCCAAACGAAAAAAACAGTGTTGACGAAAATTGTCGTCCCTGATTAACCTGAGCGGACTGCACATGCTAATCTGGGATGACACATTATAAAAATGCATTAAGTCCAGTTTTCACAGCAAGCTGCTCCTTTGATCCTCTATATCATATTCGCTGCATTGCACCGGCTTACGTTATATTATACATCGAAACATACAACTTTAAACTAAAATATGACGTTTGATTTCGACAAATCTATTTATTACGAGACGAATTTTTTTAATTGGCCTCAAATGCTTTTTATTAAATTTCTTTCCGTAGACCGAGCGTATAGGCGACTCGAACACCCCTAGAAAGAAACCCCCCGCTCATCTTGTCGACAGAGACATGCAGGCACCACGTGATCAGATTTCCCGCCGGCCGTCATCTGACTTGCAGAGACCGGCGGAAGGGCAGAACGCACACGACTCAACTACGAAACCGGACGATAAGAAACAAAAGATACAACCAAAGGTGCATTAAAATATATAAACAAATTATACCACTGATTAAACAGTTTTTATATAAAATGTATACAACATGTTTGGTGATAGCTAAACAGTAACGATGTTTCATGTCCAGATACAATCTCTATGAGTCGCAATGTATTCTGATTTTTGTTTCATACATTTTTTTTGCAAAAAAGATGCTCGAAATTGTAAATTGTTTTTTGGACAAACATGAAAAAAAAGTAAATTGTTCAACCTGCGAACAGGTTCACTGTTCGGGCATACTTAACTTCCTAAAGGATAATTGCATGATTACGAGCAATTTTATTTCAAATGCCGCCATAACAAATCGCGTGATAATGATCGATTAAATTCTTGTATTCCCTGTTTATTGGAGTTTAAATTAGTGAGCGAACACTTCTATTGACACAGACTGATAATAAGAATACAGCTTCGTTTATGAATTATCATGGTTTGGAATTCTTAAGCGTGACAAACGAATGAATTATTTGGAATAAATCAGATATGTTTTCCTTTAATTTTGTAACAACAATTGGATCATTTATATCAAGAATAAAACAACTGAAAATATATTACAATCCAGATGGCCTTTTAATCCAAAAGACACTGATTTGTGCCCCGAATTTCCTTCTTGAATGCTATTCTTGTCATTAAAATGGAACTTCACAGTTCCGTGGTTAATGCACTCTCTGACGCACTAAAAAAAAGGCCACAATCTGTGAAAAAAATCCCTTTTAATTCATGGTATTGTTTCCCCATTTGTATTTTAGTGTAATTGATCTTAAAATAAATGAAAAATAAGTATTATATTAATAAATTGAGTTGCATTAAATAAGTTGAAAAGAAAAACAACGTTTTCATGCAAAAAAACTTGATGGATAGTTTGACTGGAGATGGCAGTGTTTAAATTGAAAGGGAAAGTAACCGGTGCGAGGTGTTTTATTACTCATCCCATTAGTCTCCCCTGTCTCGCTACAAAGGACAATAACTTTCGTAAACATAGCAGTATGTTTGTTGCATAAAATGTGACAAAACACCCACGGTTAATAAGTCTCGAATAAAAAAGTTTCCTATCACAAAGAAATAAAATTAAACAAAACGAATAACTGACAAACTCAATAAATTGTTATGGTGTCTTGTCAGTTATGACGGGGAGGATATGTCTGGTACCCGAAATAAAAGATCCGTTAGACTTCAAGTTATTTCGAAGGAGATAACCATGATATGTTCGGAACCAATCTCCTCGCACGATCAACACCCCTGTTGCAACACTTGCACTTTTAACCAGATATGGAAGGATGATCAGTTTGTAACTTTTTCAAATTAGAAGTAATTGAAATCAGTGCACATCTTTACATTAACTGCAATTTCATCAAGTTTTTACAGTCAAAAATAAATAAAGAAAGTAATTAACCCTTTTAGCGCTGGAACCGGATTTTGAAGGCATTTACAAACAGTTTGGATCCAGATGAGACGCCACAGAACGTGGCGTCTCATCAGGATCCAAACTGTTTGCTATTTGGATAGTATTCTTTGAAAAAAAATGAAGAAAATGCTAATTTTAGAAATTTAGCAGACAACATTTTAGCAGACGACAAATTTCCCAGCATGCAAAGGGTTAATGAAACCGAGTAATAATAAAAATAAATATTATTTGATATGATCATAAGCCCATGATTTGTAATGACGACCGGAATTTGAATATCTCTCTGAAATCTCTGCACGGAGGTTGGTTCGGAACGTTCCGTAACCGTAACCTTTTAATTTTGCAGGCCATGTTTCCGGCCTTTGACCCGGATGTCTACAACGCAGATGGTTCCCTGCGAACTGTGCACCAGATGGCAAATTTCGAAGACGCCTGGGCGGAGGCCGAGAAAGCTCGGTACATTCGCACTATAGAACTGCGCGAGCGGGATAAGGAACTGTCCGTCAAGGAAATTTTCGAAAAAGACGACAAAACCAAGGCAACGAAGTAGCGGACGACGTTCTTAGATATTTCCACATACATCTGTCCGTGTATTGTTTTATTTTTGTGCCTTAAATGTCAATATAGTGAAGACAGAAAGCGGTGACTTTATAGGAAGACTTCAACAGGTTGTCGACTTCCGGTTTCTCGACCGCCATCTGCAACTTTTCGTCTTATTTTTTTGCTGCATTTCGGCTATGCAAGTGTTTCTTTCGATAACAAAAACTATATATATATTCGTCCTTTCGGTATTAATGGGACGTTCATGTAAAAAATGTAAGTTGTAACGCTTATAATTGTGGAAGGTATCGTATAATGTTATATTATTATCCAGAAGGTGTAGGTGCTGTTTCTTTGCTTGTACGGGTTATAACACTTCACATCATATACCGAAAATGTTAAAGGAAAAGAAATCCGCACCTGTACTTAATCGGTAATGTCAGCGGAAATATACAATTCATTATTTTATTATAACTTTGGCAATATCTCTCCGGATGCAAGAGAAGTATTGGTATCGATATTGCATGCACGGACATCTTGTCAAGGTTAGAGTTATAACCGCTGCTTCGTGCACAAAGCTATTTGAAGCCTACATGAGTGTTAAAATTGAATCGTGAAATATTAATGTTCACCTCACCTCCTGACAAACGTGTACATATATCTGTGATTTCGGAGATTTTTTTATTTTTTATCTTTATACAAGCATGCCGCTTTCAAAAATGCTTCAATGAGCCTCGTTCTGGGAAAACTGGGCTTATTGCATGGGAGTAAGGTGTAACCCCAAATTAGCCTGTGCAGTGCTGTTATAACTTTTTTCGTTTAAAGGAAGTCTAATTAAAACGAAAAGCCAATTTAGGCGGAAAGTGTCGTCCCTGATTAGCCTGTACGGAGTGCACAAGCTATTCAGGGATGACACTTTACGCACATGCATTAAGCCCAGTTTTCCCAGAACGAGGCTCATTTCCCGATCTATAGCTCTGTGTGTAGTGCCATTTTTTACTATGATCCACTCAGATGTGAACGACTTTTTATGTGTTGTTTATTGGGGATATAAACAACTTCAACAATTTGCTATTGGCAAATGATTTAACACAACTGATTTAGATGGCTTAATTTCGATTCATATTGCAGACTGATTAAAACGGGTTTTATTATACAGATGGACAACGAAAAAGTCAGAGCAACTCCTATTTTAATATGAACTGAATTTCTGAAATACTTACTTTGTTAAGTACAGGTTTATTGTTCAGTTTTTAAACTATTTAATTAGACCTGTGTATTAAGTTAATTAACACACACACACACACACATATATATATATACATTGTGTAATCTGATGATGGAAAACCATGTGCGTATATGGTGCACGAGAATTATTTCAAGGTTGATGTTACTTTATTTTTCGCTCATTCGGCGTGTTATTGTTTGTGTATGCATAATTGGCGCATTCAAACGGCATAAACTTTATAACAAATGAATTGAGACTCAAACAGAAGGAAACATTTTTTGCATATACTAATTATGTTATCACTGTATCATTTGCATACAAAATATATATCAATATTTTTTAACTGTGTTTGTAATTAAGTCAACAGAAAAAAAGTGGAATTCAACATCACGGGGTTTAAGATAAAAGAAAAGAATGCTTCATTGATAATAAATATCCCCGTCGCACCATAAATTGTCGACATTGCCCTTGAGGGAAACATAGGAGATGTACGTAGAGGCCTGTCAACCGAATATCTCGGGTTCGAGCTTGGCTTTGTTAAATCCACAAAGATATACTTCATGAATAATGTGAAATAACTTTTACTCTTAAATGTATTATATATCATGTTTCTTTTAATGGTGTATATAATGCCAATTAAAGAAACACAATAACCCATTCGCAACAACTCTCGGTCTCATAGTTGTGTGAGGTCGTATCGGAATGCAAACAGTTATTGTAAAATGCAAAATTGGCGTAAATAAGGTTTTTGCACATAATCATGTACAAAACATCGTTTACATTATGAGCAAATTAATTTACAATACGAACACAATAACAAAAGCCAACGTCGGATCTTAACCCATTTATGCCTAGCGTCTAGAAAAAAGGCCTTGGCAAACAGCGTAGACCCAGATGAGACGCCGCATGATGCGGCGTCTCATCAGGGTCTGCGCTGTTTGCTTAAAGGAATTTCTGTAAGAAATATTCTAAATATACAAATAAATATACTAGACATCCCTAATTTTGGAAATAAATTGATCCAATTTAGAAGGATGGGAGAGTCCACTAGGCATAAATGGGTTAAACTAGATATCAACCACTTAGTTGCTGTGTGCTATTCCCATTAGTCTATCTGTTAAGGTCGAATTGGGGTAGGTTGTACCCGTGAAGATATACAGGTGTCTTTAAACATCCGGATAAGTAATACCCGATATCTATTATCTATCAAGAATCGCATTTGGTTATCGACGGATTACAACGGGATATTCATTAGGGCCACAACTGTAATGCTGGTTATCGACATAAATCCAATACACATTTAAGTAGCGAACATATATGGTAATTTCTAGAGTGACTCATTTGATCAGCGTTACATATTTCAGCGTTACATATTTTTATTTTCTTACTCCGGCCCCCATGTCACCATTGACTGAGATGTTTTATCATAAACGATCTCTTTAAACATGTTCACTTAATAACAATTTATTACTTATCATTGATCAAGTAAGATACCGCGACAATTTATTTGAGGGTTTTTAATCTGCCAAAGTCCATCTCCATCACATGCAAGATAAAGCTGTGTGTATCGACATCTTATACCGTTCGTGTATATATTCGGAAAGATTTGTATATATTATTTTTAAATTAAATAATAATTTAATTTGTTCCATGATGACTTAGATATTCCTCGTTCAAATTGATCTATATATAAAGTGACCCAGCCCTCCCCCCTCCCCATTGACACTTTTAGTGGGCGCAGGAAAATTAGTTGTGGATGTAGAAGAAGTACTTTTGAATGTACATGAGCATCTATATTTCGAATGCGACCAATTTAATACGGCAGTGCAGAAACTGTATGGAAATCGTAACGTCCGTGTGTCTGATTTAATTATAATAACAATGAACAAATAGACGAGCACAGGAAGTTGTGCCTTTCTATTTGTATAGGAGGTTATTTGTCCAAACTCGTTTAGAATTGTAGAATTGTATTCAATTTTCTCAATTGACATTACGAACCTTCAAATGGGATATAAATAACAAATAACTAACTCATAAAGAAACTTTCACTAACTTTAAGCTATCTTCGACCAAGACTAATCGCCAATAGCTAGCACATACTGACTTTTGAAGTGACTTGTATCTTATTGTGTTCATATTTAAAGCCCCGATACTTAAACACTCAATCACAATATCGAACACATGAACAAAAAAAAAAAATTAAGCACCCATCGAGGTTGGAAACGGGGATTTTCGGTTCTTAAGACCTGCGTACTTCACGCAAACAATCCAAATAGTTTCAGCAATGTTAACACTAGAAACACTCCGAAATATTTCATCGTGCTACAAACGCTGAACAGTTTTATCAATGTCATCCCATGATTTCTTATAAGCAAAACCGTATTTATAATTAAAAGTTACATGTCCGTAGTTGATTTGTTTACACTTTTTCAAATCCCCCGAAGAAGGACGGAGTGACAGAAGTGTGCTTCGTCCGTTTGTCCATCCGTAACATTTGCGAGTATGCTCAATGTCTTCTATATATTTGTGACCATTTTCATGTAACTTTGCTAAACAGGTTAAGTCATTGGCATGAGTTAATGTGTCGTGTTCTGAGAAAACTGGGCAAAATGCATGTGCGTAAATTGTCATCCCAGATTAGCCTGTGCAGTCCGNCTACCGATTCTACTTCCGCTGCTGGTATCTTTCCAGTAATTGCATCTAATCGTCATGTATTTGATTAAAGAAAAGAAGCCCATATATTTCAATATAAACTTCGATTTTTCCTTATAACTTACCCTATGTATGATATACGATTTTAATATCGCATTGCCTCATCATCATTATTTATTACAGACCGAGGCAAGCATTGTTCCCGATGACTTTTGTGCAGAAACAATATGTTTAGAACCACCGGAACAGAAAATATTTGACGGAAAGCCATTCCCGCTCATTCTGCGGCCGCTAACCGAGAGTGGACCAAAAAGCAACAACGCAGCGACCGCTTGGGTAAAAGAAAAACGGGATGTGCTCGAGTCCCTGCTGTTGAATCACGGCGCTGTTCTATTTCGAGGATTTCCGGTGCATTCTCCGGCGGATTTCGACGCCTTTGTGAAGTCGTTTTCGTACGAGGCGCTGCCATACGTGGGAGGCGCGGCGCCCAGGCGCGTGGTCACCGGAAACGTGTTTACTGCCAACGAGGCGCCACCAGATCAGTTGATACCTTTCCACCACGAGATGGCGCAGGTACCCACGTTTCCGTCAGTGCTCTTCTTCTACTGCGACAATCCACCGGCAGAAGGCGGCCAGACGCCCCTGGTGATCTCGACCGAGGTCTACAAAGCGATGCGTGCGCGCGATGGCAAGTTTGTAGATGCTCTAGAGGAAAAAGGCGTTGTATACAATCGCGTGTTGCCGGATGGCGATGATGAAAAGTCGCCCATCGGTCGCGGGTGGCAATCCACTTACCAGACGACAAGTCAGGAAGAAGCGGAAGCCAAGTGCAAGGAGCAAGGAACGAAAATTGAGTGGTTACCTAACGGCTGCCTGCGCACACAAACTAAGGTACTTCCGGCGGTCAGGGTGGACGCGCGCACCGACAAGAAAACCTGGTTTAATTCCATCATCGCCGCTTATCTCGGCTGGAGCGACGAAAGGAACGACCGTAAACTAGCTGTGACGTTTCCCGATGGAACTCCGATGCCCGAGGAATCGATGAATACCTTAAACGCCGTCTTCGAAGAATTGGCTATTGACTTCCGGTGGGAGAAAGGCGATGTCGTCATGATTGATAACAGACAGGTCCTTCACGGGCGCCGCTCTTTCACCCCTCCGAGGCGTATTCTTGCCGCGTTGTGTAAATAACTGCCACAGGATTTCACTGTTCTTTATTAAAAGGTTGACCTTGGAAATATTCATAGTTTGAGAATAGTTGAGAAATTGAGATATTTATAATATTTTGTCTCAGTTAAATAAAAAAAATTGCATATCAAGGAGCAATATAGCTAACACTACTGGCTAACCAACATTAAGTTATTTGTAAAAACTATTTCGTTCATGAGTTTTCATTTTTTTGACATTGAAATAGTAAAAAAGTGGTTCGGCTTATAGAGCGTGGAACGATTGCATAAAGTTATAACACGATCAATTATAAATTGTTTAGTAATAATGTACGATTGGTTCTTTATACAATACTTGTGAACTTTATCTCTGATGCTTTGATTACTTATTTTTTCAACGCCACATTGTTTATCGGCTAATAAGCACCTGTTTAGAGTTTTGAAGAGTCAAAAGAAAAAAAAAATGTTATACCCAAATTTGTTTAATTGCCACCCATCGAAGTCACAACTCGTTGTTTGTTCACCGATCTATAACGATAGTGCAAAATGTATTTTGGGCAGCATAACACGTATATATGCAAATTATTATCTTGAAAAACGTAGTGCAGAAGCACCGTAAAAGTTGACACTGATATTGAAGAATAAAATTGTAATTCAATATGTATTATATTGTCACTCCACACCCTTAAGGATCAGTCATTTGTGACGTTTAACATACACAACTGATCGACCCTTCCCCTCGGAAGTGCAGGGCGCCTGGAAGGACACCCTTCAATTTAACTTTCTGCTCGGTGGGTTCACAGCCTTATCCGGGTGCGAGACTCGAATATTTGTTTAGTATATTGAGAGAACTGGGCATAATGCTTGTGCCTTAATTGTCATCCCAGATTAGCCTGTGCAGTCCGCACAGGCTAATCAGGGACGTTAATTTCCGCGTTTATGGAATTTTTCGTTTCAATGATGTCTCTTCTTAGCGAAAACCCAGTTTAGGCGGAAAGTGTCGTCCCTGATTAGCCTGTGCGGACTGCACAGGCTAATCTGGGACGACACTTTACGCACACGCATTATGTCCAGTTTTCTCAGAACACGCCACATATTGTGTTGGAGTTTAGGCAGCTGAGTGGTTTGTCACATGGCGGGATTAATTGTTATCACATGTAGATAGACTGATCAGAATATTGTTCGGACTTTCCTTTTAATGTCCGGCAATCGCGGACATATGAGTTTCAATCGAGTCCGTATAGTACTGCAATCATATAAATTTCATTTAGTGTATTCATTTGGTATTTTAACTGACTTATACAGTTTAGATCGTAAATATGACGTTGATGTATAAATAAAAATCTCAGAAACAAACTTTTTTTAGATATATTATATAAATTGTCACTAACCATGTAAAAAGAAGAAACATCCTCGCAGCGGTTACCTCCCATATAGTGTAACTGTTTGATAACAGCTATGCGCGGAGGATGGTACACAAGAGCCATGTAACGCCGGATACCCACGTTATGAGCGAACTCCAAACTCCGAGCAGAGTTGTCGTTCCATGATCTCACATACACTTCTGCACGGGGCTCAATGATAGGAATCTTGTCAAAACGAAACACGTGAACTTAAGTTAAATTAGATTTGTCTTTCATGACTTAAAGTGTTGAAATAAAATAAGTGTTAATTCAATTTTCCCCATTTTTTTAAATAGTGGTAGTTTTGCTGCATATGTCATGAAGTTTCTTCCTGCCCATTACGAAGCTGGAATCATTCCGCTAAATTCGCTAATGTAAACAAATTAATAATTTGACATAGGGCATTGCTTTGAAGTTCAAGGTGTATTTAGAGAGAAACGATGGTAAGCGTTGTTTTATTTATCGAACATTTAAGAGGACATTATTGTACTTTTTATATTACGAAAACAAGTATTGGTACCCATTTACTACTTAAAATTCCTGGTAAGAAATATAATGTGATTAAATATGTTGTGATTGTGAAGAATAATTTTAGTATAGTCTTGCTATTGTGACTAGTACTTAGTAATAGAGTTTATTTAGAGGTTATTTAAGTATAGTCAAGGTATAGTGACTAGTACTTAGTAATAGAGTATATCTAGAGGTTATTTTAGTATAGTCAAGGTATAGTGACTAGTACTTAGTAATAGAGTATATCTAGAGGTTATTTTAGTTTAGTCAAGGTATAGTGACTAGTACTTAGTAATAGAGTATATCTAGAGGTTATTTTAGTATAGTCAAGGTACAGTGACTAGTACTTAGTAATAGGGTATATCTAGAGGTTATTTTAGTATAGTCAAGGTACAGTGACTAGTAATTAGTAATAGGGTATATCTAGAGGTTATTTTAGTATAGTCAAGGTATAGTGACTAGTACTTAGTAATAGGGTATATCTAGAGGTTATTTTAGTATAGTCAATGTATAGTGACTAGTACTTAGTAGTAGAGTCTCGGGCAGTAATTTGAGTATAGTCTAAGTATAATGACTAGTACTTAGCAATAGTGTCTTGCACATTATTCACGCGGACCAGTGGGTGTCACTTAAAAGTCACAATATTTGAGCAATTGTTTTAAAATACTTGAATACACTGACTGTTCATAGATCTATGTAGAAGAGCAGTACAATTGATAAATACACCTAGAGTAAACCTTTTACCCATGCATGCTATATTAGATCCTTAAATCTGTGTAAGACTTAATCAAGTATAAGGCTCTAACCCATGACTACCAGAACAATAGCATACAACTCTACCAGCCGAGTTAACTCAGTGCCAGTTTTTTGCCCAAGTGTTAAATTTAGCATGTCGAACTTGCTACTGAACAAGAGCAATTCCTTGGTGGTAATGTGTCAACCACAAACTCTGTTCAACAATAAGGGCAGACAAATCCCTCAATTTTTTATTTTAGTTTTCATTAATGTCATATTTTGGATGATTAAACATTCTCCTTTTTCACAACTATGAGGCTCCCATTGAGGCTGTAAGTGGTTACTGTCCTTTCTCAACACTTCAGTAACAAAATCAGCATTTCCGCGATAACATAGATGTATAGAGACATTACTGCCACCCAAGATAGCAACGAACATGTTACCTCTTTATTGATAGATGAGCCGATCTAAATGGAACAGTAAATTCCTCCCTTTATTTAAAGGGACTAGTTCACAGATGTTTGCATGTTTTGCAGTGTGTCGTTCAATGCTTTAAATTGATGAATATAAACATCAGAACTAAAAAGCTCCAATATTAAAACAAGAATAAAAGTTTAAAAAAAAGTTACCTAAACCAGGGCTCGAACCACTGACCCATGGAGTAAAAGCCAAGCGCCGAAACCACTCAGCCATCCATCTTCGCGTTTGTGTGTGTAATTCAGAGTTTATGTTTGGGTCGTCGTTGAGTCTTTACGACTACATTATGTGCGGACCTGACCATCCGTCTTCACAGGGGTTGCCATTTATTTTATACTTTGTATAACCATCTACGTGTTGTTACGAAATATAACGATAACAAAAGAAATCGAAATTTTTAAATCGTTTCGCGTCTGAGACACTTTTTAATTTTATCAATTTTTGACGATGATTTTTTGGTAAACGAAGGTGTAATTTCAGTATAAGTCTGCGTCATAAGTGTTTTTTCGCACACTGATGTCTATTCTTAATTTATTTCTTGAATCTGTGACAAAAAGACAAAAAATTCTCATTTTGATAAACTGTGAACAAGTCCCTTTAAATTAGAATACAGTTTACAGATTAAGATTGGAGAACACTTTCATTTTTACCAGACAAGCTGCATGTAATTGTATTATTTCTTAAGTATTTGATTTATTTTTAATTTATGTATAAAACGTATGTGAAAAAGTCATTCTTAAATGGCGGCGAAGTTTTTGGGATGTTTACAGAGTAAAACAAAAACAAAGCATATTTTCAGATTTTACATATTTTAGAGATGTTGAATAATTTCGCCTCATATTTAGATCATCGTCGTTTACTTATAGGAAGACGCGGAAATTTGAATTGTAAATGGCCTCATAACATCAATGTGTTGCAGATCTTTTTTTGTAAAGCTTTATACAATATTGATATCTGAATTTATATAAGAAGACTCTTTCTACCAACATATACTTTAATGGCATGGTTAAGTTGTTTGTTTGTTTGTTTGTTTGTTGTTTTAAAGTGTCGTCTCATTTTTTTATCACATTTTTAATTATTTATATGTACACCTTATACGTTTATAGTTATCCCCTATATATGATAACATAGGAATACAATCCGAACTTAAGTCATTAAATGTTTAAACTATTCCAATGTTTAGTATATATATATACGTTGCAATCATTACCAATTTTAAAACAATAAGAAAACAAATCAAATATGCAAAATAGAGGTTGCGCAGGCATTGGGATCACACTTGTATCTAAATGTTCATGTTGTCGTATATTTTATAGCTCGTATTAAACTATTTGTTAAATCAGTTACATTTGGTAATTGCTTTTTTCTTCGAGACAGTATACTTTTTTAAACATAAAATATACCAATAATATGCAATGTTGTCTTTTTTAATGCCCAATATATTCAAAACCAATATTCTAAAATCATTTAATATTTAACGAGTGAACCAAGTCTAGTTGAGATTTGGATATATATTAACAATTCCAAAAGATGTGACCTATTGTTTTTCTCATGCTCATCGCACAATGTACAATTTTTATTTATTTTATTTTAATTTTACTTCTTAGATAATTCGTACGTATTTGATTAATAATCATAAACATAAACCATTCAAAATAACTATCACCTGTTATTTTGAAATAAGTTCAAGTCAGCATTTGCAATACTGATCATATTCCATGCGTTTTTACACATTGGTGTTACGCTTGTTTTAATACAGCAGTCGTTCATTGATCTAGATTCACTTTGATAGAATATAACATATTAGACATACATGACAATAATTGGATGTGTAGGATTACATATATGGAACTAACTTTAAGATTGAAAAAACTAACGAATGTCTTCACTGAATGAACCGGACCTTCATTATGAATAAAGTAATGGCTTTGCCAGACATGTGTTTTTTGCTAACAGGTGTGTTAAAATCATTTGAACGATTCAGACACTCCTGTCGTACAATGCCTAAACAAAGTCGGTTCAATAACAATTTACAGCCATAATTCAAAACATGTTCAAAATAGTGTAAACATCTGAGATATTAAATACAACGATACATTGTTCATGAAACGTAAAAACTTCAAACAAAAACTCATGTTTTAAATATCTTTTTACAACACGACATACTTATTTCTTATTTTAAACATTGTCCGTGTATTAGTTAGATATGTTCTAAAATTGAGCATTTACTATCATGCTTTCTTAGTTATGATAGTTTATTGTCTATAGGTTGCATAATCCTCCATATTCGTACATTTGAACAACAACAAAACGTCAAATTTTGTAAGGGTAATTATCTCATGAAAAAGCAAAAAAATAAAAATTAATTTATTATATGAAGAATATCTTCTTTCATAGTTGGTATCGTTAAACGTTAAAAGGCAAATAGTGGAAATATTGGGGACTTTATAACATTTATTCTACCAGTAAGTTAAAGCAGTATTTTTCAAACGAATTAGTATTCTGTGTAAAGTAAACCAGTAGTGTGTTAAATTTGGTAAATCGCTGTTTTAATTATTAAAATAAAACATTACGAATTACCGGCTATCACTGTATTTCTTTCATATTGTTCATAAAATAAAACAATAAGCAAAACGTACCATCAATGAATCCGATCACAGAACTTGTTAGTTGTGAGTCTAAACAATAAATACATATACTATAAAAACTAACACGCGCATCTCATTGCACACGCGTGTTATTGCACACAATGTTATGACGCATGTTTAAGGAAGTTTCTTGTACAGGCATTTCAGATAATGAGGCATTACGAGATCCGCCGCACGCAGCATACCACATGCACCAGATTTCTATAAACTAGGCCAAACGGTTATCTTGCAAGTCTGATCACGAATCAGGTTAGACAACGCTGAACCTTGAAACCGATTATTGCTGCCAACGTCGTAGCTAGTCTGATGCACGACTAGGCAGCAGCCTCGGCTTCAATTTGCAGAAATGAACAAAACACTTTTAAATAATTTGATTTAACACAAATGTAAGCAATTTGATGCATGTTAACATTTAATGACCGTTATGTCCATTTAATTCCTTTAACTCCATACGTTCACCAAAGCGTGGTTTTTAACGGTTTTTCGTAACAGAATGTCACAAATGTCCATTCAGCGTTTATTTGCGTCTCGACCACGTTGCCTATGAAACCAAGACGGCTTCATACAATTATAAAGCATACTGACTTCTGCGTTTATTTCTTATTATATCCATAGTCTGCCTGGACATTTTTATTGTTATTGTGTCGTTTTACACATACATACTTATCGTATTGTGCATGCTTGTTCAAACCTTGGTGCAGTCCATCAAATACTTCCAAAAGACACAGGGACGTGTCTGGAATCGGTGTCTCCTTTTGTATGCACCTTCCCGTTGACATAAATATCACGTCGACTGGATAGAGAAAGAAGACAAGTGTATTATAATAAAACGTACACAGTATGAGTTCCACTGTATACAAACACTGTATGGTAGCGAATAAGCGCATTCAAAATGTATATAACTTTGTGTTAATATAAACGAACATCAGCAGTCTAAATCCCTACTTCTTGATCGTTCATGAACGGAATACGCACATGCTTGTTGACATTTTAACTTAAGTGTAAACAATTAGCTATTATAACGTTAAACATTCAGGATATTTTCGTTTAAAACATGTTGTTTTTTTAAACCTCCAAAACGCACTACCACTTTTGATCTCTCGTAAAACTCTCCTGGATTCCTGTTAACTAGCTATGCTTCAATGTACCTCTGACTACGTCACTGTCTGCTTTGAAACTGTGTCGGCTTATAAATGTAAGGTTATTTTAAGTTTGCGATAACTGTTGCACTCCGGGTTGCGCAGATTTGTTAGACAAACGGCAATATGCATGCAACAAAGTGTACGTAAGGCGGTCAAATAAACTTACGCTGAAGACTTAAAATGTTCGGGAGGTGTAACTTTGCTGGAATAATTTGATTATTAGCTGGAACAATGTGGAGCAAAACCTACTTAAGTGTTGTTGTTGCGATTCTTTTCTGTCATGAAGCATACGCAGGTAGATCTATATGCTGGAGCGCTTGTGAGTGGAATTCGTGCAAAGCCTGGTCTTCCTGCTCCAAAACCTGCGGCATAGGTGAACATAGTAGGACAAGGACTATGTGCTGTTGGGCACATCATGACTATAGCGAATGCTTGCAGCATTGTAAGAGAAGCGAAACCTCAACATATGAGTCAAGGAAATGTAACACGCACTGTTATAATAATGGAAAAGTTAATTATAATAGCTATGAGTGTAACTGTCCGAGTGGCTATTTTGGCTCCTGTTGCGAAAAATGTAAGTAAATTATTTTTTATAATTTATATGTATTTTAAAATGTGAATTTTATTTGCAGCGTAATGTTCATACAAGTTAAAGTATTAATACTGCGAACTATTTTAATAAAGAGGCTATTATCATGATTTCAGTAGTACTACAGCAATCGACCATTTCTGTATAAAATCATCGCTGAAATATGGTATTTAAGTTACAAAAATATTTTCATTATACCAACCAACAGTCAATAAAAGAGTGCTACTAATATTATTATGATTGCTATAAATAAATAGAATATTTCATTAGAAACAACACACTATTTGTTAATCAGCAAAACTAATAAATTAGTTTAAACCTATTTATTTTAGCTCGATTGCATCGCTTATTTGAAACGCACTTGAGTCCGTTTCATTGGAATAGAACCAGTACTTGGTGTCTGTGTGGGAGATTTAAAGAACTCTCACATTGTTGGGATCGAACTCGTGATCTCCCGATCGCTAGGCGGACACAATATCCACTACGCCACGGCGACCTAGAATAATAATAATAAATTGATACCTGTATTACTGAGAAATAAAAATAAAATTACGATTTATTGTAATACATTCTTTTATTTAATACATAAATGCTACATTCTTTAATCATTAATCAGAGAAAATTATTTTGAGTAGATATTCTTTGCCCGTGTGTTTTGAGATTCCAGTAATTTGATATTGCAGCCCATGTTTTTTATGTTCAACCAGATAAACTGTTTATCTTAACTGACATGCGTATGTATGTAACATGTTCTTGAATCGAGGTAAAGATGTAAAATGCGGTAAGATATAAATCTGTTGTGTGCGAGAAACCTAGCGCGCTAAATTATTCACGATATCAAACAGCAGTCTTATTAAATTTAAATTTACATCATATTAAGCACTAAACAATGTTGTTTTTTTTAAATAAATATTACAAGCTGTTATCCATCCATAACATTTAATCCATGTGAGGCACACTTAGCATATCATGATTACTTATACATTTCACGTTTTTTACATTTACCATGTAAGTGTTGCAATTTAAAAGTACAAACAATTGTAAACGTTCTAGTCCTATTATCTCATTTAGCATGCACGTTCATTTAAGTATAAACTAGTTATTATTCAATCTTATGTATAGCAGCCATTATCTCCCCTTTGAAGGCTAGGCACCCCTCCCCGAGCCTTATAAAAAGCACTGACATATATATTAAAAACAAATAGGTTGTAGAAAAGGACAATGTTTATTCAATACACAGTAGATAAACAGTCCATTAGTATACATAAAATACAAGATGCAGTCGATAAGAGTATACATAAATAAACAAACAAGAGTAAAAAACTATTTAGTATAAAAAAATTACTATACGTTATAGCAATATTTTATCCAAATAAATAAACAAGCAATATTATAATTAATAATAAAAAAACAACAACAGATATTTGGTACATTTTGGTCTCATCAAGTAATGTATTTTGAGATACAATTTTCGAATATAAGTACAAAATATTGTAACGTAAATTTTTGTCAATTTGTTAACATCATTGACCTAGTGATAATCAGTATTAAACAGTTTCGTATCGTCACCGTACATATCAACCAGGAAAACATGTAGTTACACATTCACGACTGAGTTTTCACACAAAAATCAGATACAATTTAAGGACCGAATGTTTTAAACGTTTGGACATAGATGAATCAATTGTTCATACAATTTGCTCTCCATTGTATTACATATTTAATGAAACACACACATAACAAATGTATTGTCCGTCGAGTGAAGTTGTTTTAGTCAATATATAAATGTAAAGCTCATTGTTCGGAGTGGTTCTATCTCGTTTTACATAGACACTATTATTTCTCATTGTTAAACGATTGAGGATTCTAAATGTCATATCTATCATATGCATACATATCAATTTCAAATAGCTTACCTTTGTGTAATACCTTATAAATAATGATGCATATAAATAATAATAGTATTTCACTGTTAATTCGTAACTAAATGCGTTGATGTACTTGTTTCTGGAACAAAGACCAAGGCTGCGGGAGCTGGGGCAGTTGTACGAGGTCATGTGGTGGCGGTAAACAAACGAAAACATGCCGCAGATTCGACAAAGGCTGGACTGAATGGACGGAGTCAAAGAACTGTAACGAGTTCTGCTACAACGGCGCTTCATACAGTTATGGCTCGTGTTCATGTCCTTATTGGAGGAGCGGCGCGTGTTGCGAAAGTAAGCATTATATAATTTCAACACTACCAGCTCTTGGAAGTACTTCTTTAGATTTTTTTAATCGACTAACATCAAACTTATGAGCTTCTTTTTGTAACAGAATAGCTTTGCGGGACATAATACCTTTCCTGATCATATTAAGGATGGCCGACAAGCACTCATCTTGGATATGTTTTTGGTGAAAACCAACTTAATACGGTTGACGAACATAATGCCTATTTTTTTTTACTTAATATTGTCTTCGACAAAACACACGGCGGCCGACTGATTTCATTTACCCGACCATCGGCGATTTGGTTAAGAGATTTGCTTTAAAATCATGTGGAAAATATGTATAATCGGGATATCACGAAAGCAAAATATGATTACAAAAAAAGGCTGCCTCAGTTGATACATTTTCAACAAAGGTGAAAATTTAATAAAATGTAAGGAAGTGTACAATTTCGTTCATCAGATATGACCTCTACAAAATTTAATCACGAAAGCAATAAACTAAATATCTCTTTTAATGTCATTTCCATCACAACATCGTTGACCTCGACAACCATTTTATAAAAAAAACTCGTATATGATGATGACGCGATTCCAACATTGCTTTTGCATGTTTATACCTTTCTTCTTATGGCTTGTAATAGCATGCTGATTTGTCTCCATAAAAATACAAATAGGTGGATTTGCGACCATTTGTAATTCAAATGTGGCTTATGAATTGTGTTCAATCGAATTGAAATGTTTTCAATTCTACTAAATTTACAAAATTGAGTAAAATTGCTTGCTATAATGTGTGCATCAGATTTAAGATGATAGACTGGAAGCAATCTTTGATCAGTTTGTCCTTTTTAAATTAAATCTTTGTTTAGACATGCACTGCAATAGTTGGCACACATGTTACCCGTATGCAACAGCGCGTACAAAGCGCAACTGCACATTGTTACCTTTCAGGCCATACGTTGACATCAAATATCCGAGTACAGAAGACAAACCTGTACATCTTTCAAAAGTATATTCTACCTAGAACCCATTTTACGGCGACATTGGACAGTCAGTTACAAATGAAGTACCTGTGTGTTTCTTCTTTTTTAGATTGCCGAGACATTTCGATTTCCCACTGCATGCCCGGACACCAGGAATGCGGCGGAAGTCCAGACGGTATCCGATGTACCCAGTGTTATCATCCGTACAAACCTGCCGGCTATAACCAAGGATGCGGTTAGTTATGTATACGAAGAACAGTGTGTAGTTTAAGTGCTTATGTAAATGTGTATAATTTTCTTCTTAATGCAAACACACAATTTTAAAATAGCCATGCTATTTCTTTCAAGTGCACTTTTTGAAGACTTCAGTTTAACTACTGTTAAAGTTATGTGCGCAACGAACATGACAAGGGGACATTCAAAGTTCCAGACAGTATAGGGCTTTTGGAACAAAAAGAGGTTCAATGATGTATAAATATAACAATACTTTCACTCCGTTATGTTTTAACATTGATTAGTTGATTCCTTGTTTTATTGTATAGTTCGAATCCCATGTAGTGAATGGAACGGTATGTGCGACCACATCTGTGTGACGCAAGGAGGTACACCGACATGCAGTTGCAGATCCGGCTATCAACTCTCTTCCAATGGTTATTCCTGCAATGGTAACTGAAACGTCTGGTATCAAAACATAATGTTGGTATCGTATTGTTGAAATGCGTTTGAACTCGACGCATATTATTACATATATTTTAAATTTTAGATATCAACGAGTGTCAATTAGGATCTTCCAGATGTGAACAGAGCTGTACAAACACTGAAGGGTCATTCAGTTGCTCGTGTATGACAGGCTATCAACTGAATTATGATGCTCGTACTTGTAGTGGTAATATGTCTTTGGTCATACTTTTATATACTTAAAAATACCAAACATTCACCTACGGAACTCTGGTTGTCTTACATATCCTAAAAAACAACAACACTAAAACAAAACGTTTTGCGTTTGTAATTAAAAAAGAACTCGCTTTTTAAATTCAAATATAACAAATATAGTCGCTGAGTGTTTTACTTCAAATACAATATGATTAGTATGAAACACATGATAAGACACTAACATCAAGATAACATGCTTTATGCTCCATCCGAGGACATACCAATTTAGAAACATGGAAAGCAATCCAATTTGTAGAATGTATGTTGTAGATATTGATGAATGTGTGTCGGTGGGTGTAAGATGTTCCCATGTGTGTATAAACAAAGGTGGATCATACGCCTGTTCTTGCGACCCAGGGTTTGTTCTCCTAGAAGATAAACGTTCTTGCGAAGGTATAACGATATAATTACTAAAATTGTGTGACCTTGACACATAACCTGTATTATATAGCATTGTTCTATAATGATGTATTGATATTTTTGCCGTATAATAATTAAAATATTTTATCGTGCAATAAAATATGGATCAGACACACTAAACAGATCAGTGTTAGTTTGTTACAACTAGGTTTATAATATATTATATCAGCTCGTTCTTAAGTTGCACGATTAATAATAGCATACCTTATTAAAAAATCTTTTCAGATATTGATGAGTGTTCAGTGTCAAATGGAAATTGTTCCCATAGTTGCCAAAACACCCCGGGTTCGTACCAATGCAATTGTCCACCAGGCTTTCAACTTACAACAAATAGTACAGTGTGCATTGGTAAGCAGATTCGTGTGTTAATATTACCATCTAATAGTATAGAAATTTAAAACGACTTTGTCAGTTTAAATGGCCCAAAGCGGAAACTTCTTCAAAAAAACTTTGACCATTGATAATGGCATATAATACCGAATACAAACATACTATTAAAATAAGGTATGCATTCTGAAATAAAATTCAAATCTGTCTGTTATTTTGCCCGTTGTTTACATAGTTCTTGCGTCAATATTGTAAGTAGTGTATATATTTATTGGCTGGATTATTAACCTAGCATGAGAACTCAGTTAATTACAGCGATTTCTACTGCCATTTCACCGTATGACTCCCAAGTCATGATTTCGATAACCACTCTTTTCTGACTGTTTATAATTTGTTTCTTTGTTATATACTATAAATTCGATTAACTTAATGAGTTTGTTTCTTGCCAGAGTTTGTTCATTTAAATACCAAGTATAAGAAATGTTTTAGTTAGAACCCAGGTTTTGGAACGTATTTGAATACATTTAAAAGCTTGTTTGTAATATTTGCTTGCATTTACACGAAAAAATGACACGCTGGCCAGCCTGAACTTTATACTATTTATTATTAAGTTATTTCGTAGAACAGTTCAACAGATAATATTACAGAAATAGGAATAACTACTCAAATATTGGTTGTTTAAGTCTTTCTTTATAAGCCTTAAGACAGAGTATCATAATTACCCATGTTTTACTCTGAGTGATGGTTATAATGACCCTGAGTGATGGTTATAATGACCCTGAGTGATGGTTATAATGACCCTGAGTGTTTGTTATAATGACCCTGAGTGATGGTTCTAATGACACTGAGTGATGGCTATAATGAAAACGTTGTTTATTGATTAAGACTTTGAAATTTAACAGCATATCGTTTCATATTTGAGACATCGACGAGTGTAAGCTGGGGACATCGTCTTGCTCACAAGAGTGTAACAACACCGATGGAAACTACTTGTGCGGCTGTAGAGATGGATTTGTTTTGGATGCTGATGGCGAGACTTGTTCAGGTAAACATAATATTTATCACCGGCATTGACATTATAGCATACGTTTCAGAGCGAAATATTATCTTTTGAAAATATACTCAATCATTAACATTTTATAACAGACTATCACAAACATTATAACTTAAACTATGTATTGTATAACGATTTGTTAAATCGTAAAACACTGAAGAAAATAAATGATAAAGACATTACACAATGAGAGTGGTTTGAGAATTAATTCTAAATCGAAATATAACATGAGACTTTTCTGATTACATAAATTGCTTATCACACACAGCTTTGGTGCCACTGAAATTCTGTATTTAACATTCAATCAACACGATGTTGCAATCAAACTTTGTGTATGAAACTGTGGCTAAACACATAATATAAGAATTTAGTGCATGCTCCTCGGGATAGGTACCAAAATAATTATTAGGTAACACAGTAACGAGATCACTATGGACATATTTGAAACACTAAAACGAAACTGGTTTTAATTTAACGGTTCACCGCGTTTCTGTTTCGAAAATCACCACATTCATAGATTCACATACCAATTTTGATTGGGCGCAGTTGAATATGTAGACCGCATTTGGCGTTTTCGTTTCAGATATAGACGACTGTGAAAACGTGACCTGTTATAATGATGGAGTGTGCATTGACAATGTAGAGTCGTACACATGTTCATGTGGTTCGGGGTTTACTGGGCAACATTGTGAGTTAGGTAAGCAAATCAGGCATGTTTCGACATGTTAGGACTTCGATGAAGACATACTAAGGTATCTTTCATTGAAACATTATAGTACTATTCGCTTTAATAAAATTCGGACAAAATGTTTTACAAACGTGCATCCTAAATAAAAACAACAACATAACAAAGTGAAACTTCGACTTCACAAGCAGGAGAAAAATCCTTGAGCATGTAATACTTTTTTTAATTACAACAAGATAATTTCCAAAAAATGAGACACAACAGAAACGTAACATTAACATTGGAATGAAACTGGAGTAAACGCGGTGGAACGGTCAATTACAAGCATTCGGATTTTAAAACCGTTATAAGAAACTCCAAACTTCACCCTTAGCACAGAATTATTCACAACACATCTAAGTCTATATATAAGCATCAAACTAATTTGATCACTCTTCAGATGAAATAGTAGTTGATGATGATTGTTACTTAAGTTGTTTGTCACGAGCAAAATGGTATTTATAATGTAAACATAAGCTTATGTCTCACGAAGCTACTACTATATATATATATCGTATCATATCGTCAACAATTAACGGTATCTCTATTATCTGCAAGCCCGTTAAGCATAGCTGAGCTGTAATTTAAATTACCTTCTCAACTGTCTATGTGTTGTCAACATGCCGACCTCGTGACTTTTTCGTGTGTTTGCTTGTGCACTCATGATTGAACCACGCCGGAAGAATGATTGTTTGTGGGTTTAATCATTCACAAGAATGGTTCTAATCATTGCGCAACAATAATTTCTCCATGATTTTATTTTATTGCCTTGGTTAATTATCAGAATTTTGTCACATTGTGTGTTAACTACATTGTCACATAAACAAATAAATCATAGTTATTACTATTATTATTATAATTCATACTTTTATTTCCATCATAATTAAAATAAGAGTAAACACTGTTATTTTATCATAATCTACCCACCTATGGTACCTCCACCCCTCTTCATACCCATTTATTATGTTTTTGTAAATCCATATTTGTTCTGTTAATATTACCGAATGTTTATGTTTATAATTTACTAAATAATCTTGCTTTTTTCTATTTCCCTTATTGTATATTTTGTATACTTGGCTGAAATAAACGATTTGTTCTGTTCTGCTCTTATATACAGAATGACATTTGTGCACTTGTAAAGGTTATAATATTTTCAATTACATTATCGTCATATAATACATTAATTTTTTTTGTTAATTATTAAGGGGTGATTAACCAGAATTTAACGGTTATTACGTCGCAAAAATGTGGTGACATCTTTTGTTCATGCCAATGAAACACTGGATACATTAATGCTGTCGTACCGCATCAAACATTATGGCAATACAATGAACTCAAACTAGAAATATCATAACAAAACTATCATTATGAAATGTATTTTAGTTTGTACAGCGTTTTCATCAGAATAAATTTCCTTTTTATTAGCACTTGTGTGTGTTTTTATGTACGTGTGTATCGTGTCTAAAACTCATGTTTTGTTTTGCCTTAATGTTTTGCAATTGGTGCCATTAATGAAGGATCACATGCTATAATACGTTTGCTTTCTTGATGAAGATTGTTTATCCAAGATTTGCCCAAGATAGAGATTGTTTATAGTTGAATCTGTTAACAGATATCGACGAATGTGAAGGCTTCTTAAACGGTGGATGCGAAGACTTGTGCATCAACACTGAAGGATCATTTCGATGTGCATGTACCGGAAACAAGACTATTCAAGACGATGGGTTTACGTGTTCGGGTAAGAGAAACGCGTTAGTTTACCAAGCAAAGATCGATACATTGTCAATTGTTAGACGTTTTCTCGCAGCAACCAACAGTCAACAAGCGATTATGGTTGCCACATACAAATAACGATATGTATAATATACCATTTCATTGACAAGTCAGCTTTATTTAGTTAAACGAAAAAAGAAGCGTTAGTAACGTATGAAGAACCTTTCCTTACGAAAATGAATTGTGAAAACCAAATCCAGTATAGAATTTGTCTAAATCTGTACATGGTTAAACCATTATAGTTATATTTTATAGTTTCTTCCATGATTTTTGCTATGGTCACGTCAGAAAAGTATTGAAATCGCATCGCTGTAATAAACCTAAAGGAAGGCATATCATTATCGTTCTCCTTTAAAAACAGACATCAAAAGCTTATAAAAATGAATTTGTTAAGAAAACACCACACACACGGCATTTTCATTCAACCAACCACAAAATCATCCCGGGTTTCTGAACTTGCCGATAACATGTGTTAATTGGGAATTGAACAGGTAATTGTACATGAAAAAATCTTTTGCATAAATGCCGATTAAATTAAATTAAATTAAATTTGATGTAAATTTAAAGTGCTTGATTTGTACTTTGTTTATTATTTTGTCCTTTTTTTCATACAAAAGCATAAGAGTACACCTAGATCTTTTGTCAGAAGGTATAATACAGTCTAACGACTTCCACAGTATTGGACCTGTAGAGCCAACATTCATGTGTACAATAAAACTACTCTGTGAATAATGTTGTCAACGTTATTAATTATTTGCTTTGACCTCAATGAACGTATTTTCATTTCAGGTTTTAACGATCAGTCTTCAAACTTCTTTGCAAAGAATGAGATGAGTAATGACACGTTACCGAAAGGTTGTTTTTACATAACATTTACAAAATGTAACATTATTTTGTCATCAACCTCACTGTGGTATAAACTTAAGAACAACCAGAACATGGCTTATACATTTGGAATAGTGTTTGCAGAGGTAGAGACTGTGTGTTTTCCAGTATCAATATCTGGCTTGCAAGTAGAACAAGATAGTATGCGTGTATTGAGCGGATCGCTTCAATATTCGTCGAAAGATGGCGAAGTGATTGGAATGGAACGAAGCAATGACTGCTTGAGTTTTGAAATCACACCAAGAGACATGCATGACATTTTGCAGTCGTCTGCGTTTGCAAAAACGTTCTTTCGCAATGTTCAGTCTGTTCTACCAACGTGGTTGCAATTAAGTAAAACTGGGCGTCAGATATTTAGCATCAGTGAAGCGAAAACCGAATTAAACACAGGAGAGGAAATCAACAAGGGTATTTGCAAGGGTGCACCGTTAGTTGCAAGTCGAATATATGCTCTTTTAAAGCTGCGTAATGGGTTTTCTGTAGACATTTATGGGCACGAATTATCCCTTCCGAACCCTTTTAGAAACGAAGCATATTGTATAATAACCGACTTATGTCAAGATAAAGGTAATACAATTTTTATTATCCTTCCGAAGGAATCGAGAGATGTTTTAGACAATATAAGCATGTTTAAATCGTTGATAAAGTCAACAGGATTACACATTCGTCCTATCGGAATCGGTTTGTCATTAGATCGAAGCATGGTCGTCAACTTGAAAAGACCAGAAACGGACTTTTGGCGCGGTGGAGAAACAACGTTTACTTATCCGTATGATGTTTAGTTTTTTTATGAATATTTCATTCATATTAACGTTCGAAGGACGTCTATTTCTAACGTGATTTTTTATTATTAACACCGATTTGCTGTGTACGTACGTATATTCCATACCCCGTAAGCTCATTATATATTATATACTCCTACATCTCCTAAGAGAATATATTAAGTGTGGTAGTAAAAATAATTGCACCTTATTTTTTAACAGGCTTATGCAGTCTGCAAATATCTGGGTAGACGGAGAAGCATCTCTACAATACAACGGTTTGAACTTATATGGAAGAGCAGATGCGTTTGTTGCTGCGCCTTATATTCGAAGTGTATGTGTATGACAAAGTTTATTTTTGTTTTTATTAACGTTTTATTTAAATTGTGTACATTCTGTTAATACATGTTTATTTAAGTAAACAATATCATTAAACTAAATGAAGAACTCAGACCCCACCTCTTTATTATAATCGTCCTTATGTTGTCATATCTATATAGCCATGTGTAAACCTGCACATCGCCATTCGTTCATTTTAAAGCCGTTTGTTTTTTATATGAACATTATCCTTGACTCTTAATTATGGTTGTAATACAGTTTTGTGATTTGTTTTTCCAAAGCTAATTGAAATCTCTCGGTTCATGCCAATCGAAAGAAGCAATTAGATGATGAATGTGATATTGACTGTCAACCTATATGCCATTTGTATATGTTCATTGTAATGTTTCATAAGAGACACCATAACTGTCAATTCTTGGCAGTTTAATGTATAGGCTGCCTCATTAGACCTTTGACATGACATTGGATTTGACCTAAATACCTATGTGTGAGTGGTCCAAACAGATACAGGGTTATTAAAACTCCAGACATATATAAAGACAGGCCGAAGTTCAAACTTTACCCAGAATGAAACACAAGACATGGCCCATTTATATATAAAAACATAAAATGAATCAGCGTTTGAATGTTGGAAGAGTATCTAATACTAGTACTGACAACAATGTAAAACAATTGTGGTGATATGTTTTAAGTTGTTGGTACATAAATACAAACTGTTATAGTGTCCGCTGCAAATCATAGTTAAACTTATCTTACTATGTACAACTAAAACATTGATAGGTTTGAGATTTTAAGAACACACCAATTTACACTATAGGACAGTATACATGTGAAAACCATTTGATTCGAATGCATAAACAATAAAACACGAAAGATAATTCAAAGTCTTTTCCAGATTGACAAATTCTTATCCCAGGTATGATGTTTCAAGTAAATATTTTATTTACCATATATTATACAAGTGTTCAAAAAACGGTTAATGCAGATAAAACATGGTATTCCATCTTTAAAAAAAGACCCCTTATAGAGACATTGTGTATCATATTCCGCTGGATTTTAGAAATACGTGCCTGTGTTCTTTACCCTTTTTTGTAAACAAGTGTAGAGTAGATCGGACAATTTAAAGGTTCATCTATCACGATGACACATTTTACATATAAACATCACAACAGACATTCGTAGGATTTTTTTTCATAGTAAATACAATATTCATAATTAGCGAAAAATGACTTTCCAAACAGAACAAATCTTTTCTCAACCAAGAAACGTTGACTATTCAATGAAATTCCATTGGACTGTCGAATTTATTTTTCGATTTTTTTTATTAAATATATCATCGTGTTAATTTGAATTATTTAGTATTTTTTTTAAATATTAATAACAATGTTTGTTTTCAGTTAAAATGCACATTTTTCGACATAAACATGTATTTTCTGTGTTTCCTATAGATGCTCAAGAGTATGTTTATGGATGAATGGCATATTGGAGCAAATATTACGATGACATCATTTAAATACGAGTTTCAAATGTCTGGTAAACGTGAAACGATAGATTTTAGACCACAAGGTGATGTCATACTGTATGGATCTTTTGGAGGTATGGAGTCTTTGTGACTTATGCAATTTTATCTGTTAACAATACCGACGTTTACATTATGTTGGTTTGTTGTATCGTTAACAAAATAAACAACCTTTTTTTTAATTCAAATTCGACAAAACTAAATTCGTATCACGTTTTTCAGGTACGATGGAGCGTGTTTGGTGTGGAAAACAGGCGAACCCATCTGGAATTTTCTTGAAATTTATCCAAAGTTCAAATCCTTTCTTTAGCATTCCCTTTCTGAACTTTTTAGGTATAAACGCTAACACATTGGTTCGTGTATTCGTGTTAAGTAATACCACCACCCTTGTTTCTAACATCGATAAAGTAAAAATAATAAATGACATTCTGGAATTGAAACAATCAACCGAACGTTTTGCTACTGACACAATAACATCTATATCTAAATATTTATCTCTGCTGTCAGACCAGTCAGTAACACTCTTGAAAAATGTGAACCAAACAGCCAATAGAATGATGAACTCATTTCAAAAACTGTCAAAAGATATTCAAAAAAGTACCGACCCTCATGTCTTAGTAGATGCTGCTATTGGTGTGAGTGATATGTGGAATGACGAAATAGACAAACTAAGAAAGGAAATACAAACATTTATACAATCAATAAGCAGAAACAATTTTAATTTAAAATACAACTTTTCTGGCATGGTTTTGAAAAGCTTCCATGACATCAAAACGAACATTGGAAAAATTGTCGATCAAATGGTGAGTGATGTGGGTGAAGTGCTCACTATAAAACATGGATTTGGGCTAAAAGTGTATGGGGACATTGGAATTTTTGGAATGCAGTTTGTAGGAATGGATATTGATATGATTTTTGGAACAATCAGGGATCTGAAACAATGCAATAAATATGAATTTTTGCACACTTTCACTATCGACGAAAACGTGGTTCGAATACAGGGAGTCGGTAAAGTAATGGTAAAGCTCGGTAAGTTTCTCGTAGCACATAGTGGCCTAGGTGTAGGGGTTTCAGTAAGTCTGGACACTATCTCAAACTTTGATATATTTTTAAGAGCAGAAGCTTCACTGCTTGGCCTTAAAGCAACGGTCGATGTACACATTGCAACAAACGGAATACACTTTGTAATGGAGGGTAATATATGGAATATATTCAAAGCTAAACTGCGGGTGTCTCAAGAAGTGCTACTTGATCTGCAAAAACATTCATTTTTACTAGAAGGTGTTGCACTTAAAGTAAAAGGTCAATTCGTTGCGGATGCTGACGGGGATGGAGATTTCTCAGACAGCTACTTAGATGCCTTGATTCGATTCACAAAACGCTTTAGAGATGAGACAAATGATCGTCTTAGTGATGTGCAGAAAGCCTTCACCGAAGCACAACGAGGTTTAACTTCAGCACAAAACTGGCTTGAATCTCAAAAATATGTTGTACGATCAGCACACAAAGACTTCGATAATGCAGTTAGATCAATGGACATCGCAATAGTAAAACTTGAAGAAGCTAAATCACCTTTCCAACATGCTATTGATCAGCTTAATAAGGAGCAACGCAAAGTTGACAGGCTTTGTAGGATAAAAATATGCAACCAAATTTGTGTACCAGGAATTAAATGCAAAATTTGTGATCACAAATTGTTAAGACTACGATTTCGGTTTCCGTGTTGTTCCTTTACGAATTGCATGTTTACAATTCCCGACCCAATATGTTTTCTGGAGAACGCCGGATGTTATATAGTTCGGGGACTAGCTTACGCTGCTATGGAAGTAGCTAAGATTGCGGTGCGTATTCCAATGCTCATACTGGATGCTGCTAAGGTTGCCGTATCGGTTGCTCAGGTAATTGTGGACAAATCTCGAGTCGTTCTTGAAATTGCCGAGGGTGCCATTAGTTTTGCTCAGTTGGGTTTAGAAGGGGCAAAGTGGGTACTAGAAGGGGCTAAATATGCCCTGGACGCGGTAAAAGTCGTGGTTAAGCTTGGTGTTATGGTCATTGATTTCGTACTTAAACATGGATTACAGAATTTGTTTGATATAAGGAATTGTGGTTTTGAAATTGAGCTTTCGACTCGTGATTTTCCTATCTTTGGTGTTGGTTGTGAAGTTAATCTATTTAGGACAGGATTTCGTTCAGTCGGCATTTCCATCAATTTTAATGACCGTGTCCAGAGTTTATGGCGTGCTGCAAAAGGATCCGTTGAGATGCAATTGCAAGCGATTGACAAAGAAAAATCTAATATAAAACGTCGTGATGTACGAAACACAGCTCTAAACGGTATGTACAAAGCCATGCGGATGCCACGCGATGCAGAAATTAATGACGGAGATTTGGATATGCTTGCAAATTACACTTTTGAATACATCGTGAATTATGCGTTTTATAATCATACAGATGCCAATATGGACGAGTACACCTATTGGATACAAATATACGCTGAAAAATGTATTCAATTTACTAGAAGCCATACGTTCTTGCTTGATACTACAGTGATACTGTCCCAAATGGTGAATGACACAGCTGCAACCTTACGAAACGTTTCTTCCATTCAAGACAGCATCCAATCATTTAATCTTGAATCACTTTCAAACAACTTTTCATTTGCAAGCGTCGGTGTTGACCTTGAAGTTGCACAGGATGAATTCAATATAAGTATGGCAACGCTTAAAGACACAATAGAAGGTGCAAGAGGAAACCTGTCCAATGATCCCCTGTTGACAAACATTGTTGCCTTTTCTGACGAAGCACGAAAGTTTCTGGAAGACAAGGTCGATAGCGTTAATAAAATAATGAGTCTCAATCTGTGGATAGCTGCAATGAATGATGTAAGAATAGAGTACTTTGATAACGACACTTGCGTTTCATTTCTGGATTGCGCTCACTACGCAGTGGCTGTTCTATACGAACAGTTTGTTGCCGTAAATGTCATCAACCAATCAGAAAGTACTGATGCGGTTTCTGAATTTGAAGATACATTCTTACTTCTAGTAGGAAACAATTCTCACACCATTCAGGAACTCGACGAAATGGCGACGTCTTTAATATTAATCTTGCAGCGTATGAAAGCACTCGATGTGTTTTGTTCCAAACCTCCGAAAATGAATGAACCACTACGCAACCAAACCGCAAAGACTGGGACTGATATTACACTTATTTGTAACGCGACGAGTGATCCGGACCCCAACTTCTGGTGGTATAAGGACGGAACACTTATGCCGAATCATCATGAGATGGTATTGACGATTTCCAACGTGTCGGAAGAAGATGCCGCAGCGTACTATTGTGTGGCAGGAAATCTCGTAGCCAACTACTCGTTTGAAGAAGTTCACGTGTTTGTTAAGGGTATGTTATACTTTGCATCGTTATATATATTAGTTAACATTCATGCCAATATTGTCTGCTTAACACGTCCTTGATAGTGTGGTTATAGTTGTCGCGTTTATGAATCCAGTTCCATCTTTGTTTCAGAGGAGATACTACATGAAAATGGTATCTACAAGATGGGTAAATGTCTTTATTAAACGCCGCTTAACTCAGTATTAAAAAACTGTGACACTTTTCAACAATATTGCATTTAATGATTTTCATTGGAAATGATATTTCTTAAAAACCGTAACAGTAATTTTCAAAATTCGTATGTTTAGCCTAATTTATAATCTGAACATTGTAATAATTGTTTAAGTATTTGAATACAAATGCGATTTCAATATTTACTATACGATGAAATAGTATGAATGCAGTTTAAAACTTAAAAAATGAAGCCTAATACTTCTAGTTAGATACCGAAAACAAGGTGCAGCCATGAAATAATTTATTGTAGATGATGACTCTAATGTCCCACTCGAAGGAATCGTTGCCCCAATATTGGTGATTGCAACTTGTGCGTTAGTTATTGGAAGTGTTGCCTGGAAATTCCGCAAAAGGTAAATCTGGCATTCGTGCCAATAAGGAACAGTTCATGATTTGCGCAACCTACGTTGTGAAGAAAAAATATATGATAACACATAAATATGACAAATATGTATATACTTACGTAGTAAAGGAACATTATTAATGTTTTAAATATATATATAAACCATTAAATTTCAATAAATAAATATAGAAATAAGTAAAAATGTAAACAAAAAATGTAAACAAATTATATATATATATATATATTTAAAACAATGTATATATATATATATATAT
>VMBQ01001022.1:123132-149507 GCA_007657795.1 Dreissena rostriformis | reverse complement strand
CTGAGTGATGGTTATAATGACCCTGAGTGATGGTTATAATGACCCTGAGTGATGGTTATAATGACCCTGAGTGATGGTTATAATGACCCTGAGTGATGGTTATAATGACCCTGAGTGATGGTTATAATGACCCTGAGTGATGGTTATAATGACCCTGAGTGATGGTTATAATGACCCTGAGTGATGGTTATAATGACCCTGAGTGATGGTTATAATGACCCTGAGTGATGGTTATAATGACCCTGAGTGATGGTTATAATGACCCTGAGTGATGGTTATAATGACCCTGAGTGATGGTTATAATGACCCTGAGTGATGGTTATAATGACACTGAGAGATGGTTATAATGAACCTGAGTGATGGTTTTAATGACCCTGAGTGATGGTTATAATAACCCTGAGTGATAGTTATAATGACCCTGAGGTATGGTTCTAATGACCTAAGTGATAGTTCTAATGACCCTGATTGATGGTTATAATGAACCTGAGTGATGGTTATAATGACCATGAGTGATGGTTCTAATGGCCCTGAGTGATGGTTATAATGACACTGAGTGATGGTTGTAATGGCCCTGAGTGATGGTTATAATGACATTGAGTGATGGTTATAATGAATCTGATTGATGGTTATAATGACCCTGAGTGATGGTTCTAATGACAGTAAGTGATGGTTATAATGAAAACGTTGTTTATGGATTAAGACTTTGAAATTTAACCGCATATCGTTTATATTTGAGACATCGACGAGTGTAAGCTGGGGACATCGTCTTGCTCACAAGAGTGCAACAACACCGATGGCAGCTACTTGTGTGGCTGTAGAGATGGATTTGTTTTGGATGCTGATGGCGAGACTTGTTCAGGTAAACATGTTTATTACCGGCATTGACATTATAACGTACGTTTCAGAGCGAAACATTATCTTTTGCATGGGTAGTTTTGACACAAAAATATACTCAATCATTAAAATTTCACACCAGTCTTTCATAACACATATAACTTTAACGAGATATTGTATAAAGATTGGTTTAATCGAAAAATATCGACGAAAATAAAGGATGAAAGCTTTACACAATGAGGGTGGTGTGAGAATTAATTTTAAATCGAAATATATCATGAGACTGTTTTGATTACATAATTTGCTTATCACACACAGCTTTGGTGCTTCTGAAATGCTGTATGTAACATGCAATCAACACGAAGTTGCAATCAAACGTAGTATATGAACATGCATCTAAAAACTAAATCAAAGCGCTGAGGGCACTGAATTCAGTTTTCAAACTTATGTTATAGCTTTTTATATCGCAAGTTTGAAATCAACACAATCCATTCAAATTTTAAAGAGTATGTCTTAAAGCACAGGTCGAGATGTGTGTGACTGTTTATCCTCATATTTATGTTATAGAGATAACTTAGACAAAATAACAACAATATGTCTTTATTTTCACAATTGGTCGCTGCACTGGCAACCATCTTCAGAATTGCGGTTGCTTTGCTAAAGAATAACAAACCTATAAGCATGTTAATGTTGTGATATGTGTATCTAATACTTTGTCTCTTTTCTTTAAATTATTGAGAAACAATTTTGCCCACATGACAGACTTTTAATGCAGCATTAAGCCCCGTTTTCCCTGAAAGCAGCCAATATGTACAGATTTCAATGATAAACTTACCAATGTAATCGAACAAGCTGATTTAAACACTAGACTGGCCAATATGTCCCACAAGCTCTTAAACCTATAGTTTACATAATTACAGGCTGTCGTCTGCTGCAGTGTACCGGTTAAGTATAAACAGAAACGCTTTAAGCATTTGTCGTCTGCTAAATTTGATTGGAGTTATCCACACAAGCAGTCATGGGTTACTGGCCCTACCGTAGCTAAGGCATACTGATTTGCAAAATTGCGTCTGCATTATTTGTTAGCTTCGCTCACAAATAAAAATGATAAATCTGATGCATGATCTCCGGGATAAGCACCAAAACAATTATTGCTTAACTTAGTAACGAGATCATTATGGTCACATTCGTGCCACGTAAACGAAACTGTTTTCATTTAACGGTTCACGGCGTTTCTGTTTTAAAAATCACCACATCCGGAGATTTACATACCAATCTTGCTTCGGCACAATGAAATATTCAGACCGCATATGGCGTTTTCGTTTCAGATATAGACGACTGTGAAAACGTGACCTGTTATAATGATGGAGTGTGCATTGACAATGTAGAGTCATACACATGTTCATGTGGTTCGGGGTTTACTGGGCAACATTGTGAGTTAGGTAAGCAAGTCAGGCATGTTTCGACATTTAAGTACTCCGATGAAACCATACTTTCATTAAGTCATGTTAGTACCATTTGCTTCTATAGAGTAAGAGGAAAATGTATAACAAAATTGTGAATCCTAAATAAAAACAACAACATAACTTAGTGAAACTTCGGCTTCACCAGCAGGAGAGACATTCTTAAGCATTTGATACTTTATTTATGGCAACGAACGTATTTCAAAATGTTATACACACAATAAATGTAACAAATACATTGGAATGAAACTTTAGTCAACGCCTTGGAACGGTCAATAAAACGCGTTGCGATTTTATACCCGTTTTTAGGAACTCAAAACCTCACACTTGGCCAAGAGTGATTCACAAAACATCTAAGTCTATATATTAACAGTAAATTCGTTCGATCACAATTCAAATTAAAAAGCAAGATACAACGCAGTTGATGATGTTTGTTATTTAGTTTCCTGTTAAGTGAAAATAGTTTTTTATAATATAAATTAAGCTTTTGACTAATGAAGCTACTTCTTTTTGTATTCTTTGCCATTTGTGTACATGTACAGTCTATACTAAAGTCAATAACATTATCGTATACAGTACATTTAATTATATTTTGTTTATGATAAACGAGGGTTTAACCGGCATTTAACGGTTTTGACGTTGCAAAAACATGGCGACAATTTTTTTATTTTTTTTATTCCAGTGAAACACTTGATACATGAATTTAGTCTTCTTAATCACACATTGTGGACATTATAAGAACTAAAGTTAGACATATCATTACAAAAATATTATAAGGAAATGTAGTAATTGCAGTATTTTAGTTCTTACAGATTCTGCCTCAGAATAAAGTCCCTTTTTAATATGAACACTTTGGTGTGTGTTTTGTGCAATTGTGTTTCGAGTCTAAAACACATGTTTTGTGTCTCACTGTTTGGCAATAGGTTCATTAATACCCTCGTCACAGCGGACTGGCGTCCTTATTGCGTCCTTACGGCGACCCATGTCGCAGTGAGAACGCCATAGACGCCGGAGAGACGTAGTAAGGTCGCAAGAGAACTCAGTGAGAACGCCAAAAATTGCTCACGACGCGATCCCAAGGCGACCACTTTGAACATGTCTAAAGTAGTCGCCGAAGTCCGGCGTTCTTACGGCGTTCTGTTAAGGACGTCATAGGGACGCCGTAGAGACGCAATAGTCGTAGTAGGGACGTATTAAGTGAGGACGCGTAGAACGCCATAAACCAGGACGCTGGTGTGACGGGAAGGCGAAACACAGCATTCTTACCGAAAAAGTCATTGGCGTCCTTACTACGACAATCAGAAATGTCAAGTTTAAGGTCGCCGTAAGGACGCCAGTCCGGTGTGACGGGGCTATAACATAAATTAAAAAGCACATCATATAAGAAGGTTCCTTTCTGGCTGGTGCAGCTAAAACGTTAAGTTTACATTTGAATCTGTTATCAGATATCGACGAATGTGTAGGCTTCTTAAACGGTGGATGCGAAGACTTGTGTATCAACACTGAAGGATCATTTCGATGCGCATGTACCGGAAACAAGACTATTCAAGACGATGGGTTCACGTGTTCGGGTAAGAGAAAAGCGTTAGTTTACCAATCAAAGATCGATTTAATGTCAATTGTAGGACTTTTGCTCGCAAAACCAACACATTAACGAGCGATTAAGGATGCACAGCACCAGGTCTCAGAATGCACTTGTCGTCTCGTCTGCCTTACGGCCTGTCAGAAACCGGTTCTCGCTAGACTGGTACACGCTCGCACTGTCGCAAACGTAGAATGGAACCTTTGCACCACACATGTGAATGCATGTGTTGTACATTCAAACAACTTGCTTAAGATTTACGATGGTGATAATTGTAAATCTTGCTCACAAAAAATAATAAAAGTGATAAAAATTACTATACATCTGCTAGTGTTGATGATAATCACATTATCATGGCGATAGTTATATTTTGTTTGTTCAATTAATAGTTATTCGTTAAAAAATACGTATGTCTCAGCTGATGCAATATTGTCCACACTATTAATAAGTACTCAGATGATATAGCAGATAGTAGTTTTATGTAATGACTAAAGTTGTTTAAATATACCATTTTTTTTAAAACAACAAGGGCAGATTGCCTCTAAACGGAATCATTTTTTAATCAAGACTTTATCATTATTTAACACTGAGGTGGATTTTAGGCATCACATGGGAAGATATGATTTATAAGTTAGAAATTATTATGTAATCAAACAATAGGTATTTTTTGAATGATATGTCCTTCCTGTCTTGAACGAAACTCTCCAAATACTAAACAATTAAAGTCGACTGACTAGTTTGTAAAATGGTTTAAAATACTGGATTTAAATGACAGTAAAATAAATTCATCATTCAGCGCGTCACAATCACTTTTTAGTTTTGAACTAAATACTAATAATGGTTTATTACTATTTGTATGCTTTTTACTGTTAAATAATTATTTTCAATTCATGTACTTAATATGTTAATTTGATAATATGCAATGTATTACACGCAAACCCATCTTAAGAACAATTCCTTTCCATGTGGTCAAATAGGAAATTCATATCATATTAAAATAGAAACAAAACATGTCTACAGAACCACCCATTCAAATTAGCAATGTTGTGAAAATAGCAGCATCGGTCTGATCAAAGCTGTCCATCAGTAATAGTAATAATTTAAACTGAAGCCACCTCGCATCGGTTTTTCCTTAACTCTACCTCCAAGTGATGTAAATCCATAAAACGACACTATTTACTTAAATGTGCGATGTTAATTTAAATTTCTTCAGTTGTACTACTAGGTTCTTTATTTTGACCTTCTTTCTATACAAAATCATTGAAGTACAATTAAATACTTTTTCAGAAGGTAAAATATAGTTTTAGGACTTCCACAATGTTTACCCTGTGGAACAAACAGCAATGTGTATAATACAAATGCAATTCGAAGCATGATATATACGTCGTTAGTTATTTGTTTTGTGTTATAACCTCAACGAAAGTATTTTTATTTCAGGTTTAAACGATCAGTCTTCAAACTTCTTTGCAAGCAATAAGATAAGTAATGATACGTTACCGAAAGGTTGTTCTTACATTACATTTACAAAATGTAACATTACTTTGTCATCAACCTCACCGTGGTATAGACTTAAGAACAACCAGACCATTGCTTATACATTTGGAATAGTGTTTGCAGAGATGGAGACATTGTGTTTTCCAGTATCAATATCTGGCTTGCAAGTAGAACAAAATACTTCGCGTATATTGAGCGGATCGCTTCAATATTCGCCGAAAGATGGTGACGTGATTGGAAAGGAACGAAGTAATGACTGCTTGAGTTTTGAAATAAAACCAAGAGACATGCATGATATTTTGCAGTCCTCTGCATTTGAAAAAACGTTCTTTCACAATTTTCAGTCTGTTCTTCCAACTTGGTTTCAATTTAGTAAAACCGGGCGTCAGATACTCAGCATCAGTGAAGCGAAAACCGAAATAAGCACAGGAGAGGAAATAAACACGGGTATATGCAAGGGTGCACCGTTGGTTGCAAGTCGAATGTATTCTCTCTTGAAGCTACGTGTTGGGTTTTCCGTAGAAATTTATGGGCACGAATTATCTCTTCCAGACCCTTTTAGAAACGAAACATATTGTATCATAACCGACTTATGTCAAAATAGCGGGCATACAATTTTTATTATCCTTCCGAAGGAATCGAGAGATGTTTTAGACAAAATAACCATGTTTGAATCTTTGATAAATTCGACAGGATTACACATTCGTCCTATTGGAATCGGTTTATCATTAGACCGAAGCATGGTCGTCAACTGGAAAACATCAGGAACGGACTTTTGGAGAGGTGGCGAAACAACGTTCACTTATCCGTATGATGTTTTGTTGTTGTTATAAACATTTCATTTATATTCCCGTATTGAAGTAGTTCATTTCTAATCTGAAAATATTTTCTAAACGAAAATGGCTGCGTTGTAAAACATGCTTACTGTATAAAGTATATAAGTATGTACACATCAAGAGAATCGACTAATTTTATCAAGAACAAACGCAAACAGAACATCACAACGTAAAACAACAAACTAGTGAGAAACTTTTGCAATTTGTATTGGCCTCTCCGAGGTCAGTTTTACAGAATTCGGTATATCTATTTTACAACATCTTATTACGAACAAAAAAAATGATAATTTAAGTCACTAAAGTTTGGTTTATTGCAAAACGTACTAAACCATCTATTTTTAGATCAATGATACTCATATTTTACAACCGAAAAAGCAATTTGCAAGCATTCCGACAGCTCGACATGAAGGTGTTTTACCTTCCAAAAACTAGCAATCGAGCCAGACGGAATGCTTCAATATCATGCCTCCTAAACAAAATAACAAAACGTGTTATCATCATAGCAACTGACGAATTAAAATGTAAAACATCATATAAACAAATTGTACACACGTTTATAACTTACCCCGTAAGCACATTTTATATTATATACATTATGAGAATAGGTTATGTGTAGTTGTAAAAAGCATTGTATTAACTATTGTTTTAACAGGCTTATGCAGTCTGCAAATATCTGGGTAGACGGAGAAGTAGTTCTACAATACAACGGTTTGGACTTATCTGGAAGAGCAAAGGCGTTTGTTGCTGCTCCAAATATTCGAAGTGTATGCGTATAAAATATAAGTTTGTAGTTATTTTTTAACGTAGTATTTACGTGATGTACATTCTGTTAATACATGTTTATTTTAGTAAACAATATCGTTGAACAAAATTAAGAACTCAGACCCCACCTTTGAACAATAATCGCCATTCAGTGTTGGGTATATGTTGTTTTTTACTATGAACATCATGTTTATCTTTTAAATGGTTCAAATACACAACCGATTTGTGTTTTTTTTTCTTTCAAATCTAATTGAAATGTGATCTTTACTGTCTAACTTTATGCCATTTTAATATGTTTATTTGACTGTTTCGTAAGCGATACTATACATGTACTTTCTTGGCGGTTTAATGTTTAGGAAATGCTGCCTCATTAGACCTTTGATGTGACATTGGCTTTTGACCTAGATACCTATTTTGAGAGGAACAAACTCTACCCAGAATGATTCACAAGACATAGTCCATGTATCTATGCAAACATTACCAATGTGAACACAAATTTAGTCGAATGCCTAGACAATAATACATTTAAGATTATTAAAGGTCTTTTAAGGATTGACAATAGTAATCCCAGTTATGATGTTTTAAGTAAACATTGTATTTACCATGTATTACAAAAGTGTTCAAAATCTGTTATTGCAAATAAGACAGTATATTCCATCTTTCAAAAATACAAAATATTTGTGAATTGACCCCGTATACATATGCTGAATATGAAATTTTGCTGGATTTGAGAAATACGCGCCTGTGTTTTTTACATTTTATTTTTTAACTTGTAGAGCGGATCAGACAATTTTAAGGTTGCTGACACATTTCAAATATAAACATGACAACAAATTAATAGGACATGTGAATAAATCAGGGTTTATTTTCATGGTAAATACAATATTTATTATTAACGATAAGTAACTTTCTTTACCGTCATCCCACTGGAAATACGTACAATATTCATTACGTAAGGATATTGCTTATAGTTTTTTAAGGGTCCATTCGTTTTTTTAGCGCTCTCGTAAGAACAAAATGCCCGGTGTACGGAAGGACGAACATGAACTATAACGGGGAAAAAGTAGCATGTCTGTTCTCAATCAAAAAGAGTTATGAATGTTCAATTAAACATCAATAGGACTATCGAATTTATCTTCCCTTTTATTTTTGGATCCTACCATCGTGCTTATGTGAATTATTTAGCCTGTTTAATATTTATCAAAATGTTTGGTTGCAGTAATAATGCATTTGTTTTAGACATAAAAAGGTATTTTATATCGTTCATGTAGATGCTCAAGAGTATGTTCATGGATGAGTGGCATCTTGGAGCAAATATTTCGGTGACGTCGTTAAAATACGAGTTGCAAATGTCTGGCAAACGTGAAACGATAGATTTTAGACCACAAGGTGATATCATACTGTATGGATCTTTGGGAGGTATGGAGTATTTGTGACAAATGCATTTTTATCTGTTTACAATACGTTTACATGTTGTCGGTTGATTTGATCGTTAAAAATGAACAACTTGTATTATTTTATTTAAAATACGTCAAAACCAAATTCGTATTACGTTTTTCAGGTACGATGGAGCGTAAGTGGTGTGGACAACGAGCTAACCCATTTGGTATTTTCTTGAAATTTATCCAAAGTTCAAATCCTTTTTGGAGCATTCCGTATCTGAACTTTTTAGGTATTAACGCTAACACATTTGTTTATGCATTCGTGATCAGTAACACCACAACCTAACGGCGATAAAGTAAAAATAATAAATGAAATTCTGGCATTAAAACAACAAGCCGAACAATTTGTTACTGACACCATAACATCTGTATCAAAGTATGAATCTCTGCTGTCAGAACAGGCTGTAACACGCTTGAAAAATGTGAACCAAACAGCCAATAGAATGGTGAATACATTTGAAAACCTGTCAAAAGATATTCAAACAAGTACTGATCCTAAAGTTTTAGTGGATGCTGCTAAAGGTGTGAGTGATATATGGGATGACGAAATGGACAAACTTAGAAAAGAAACACACACGTTTAAAAAATCATTAAGCAAAAACAATTTTAATTTAAAATATAACTTTTCTGGCATGGTTTTGAAAAGCTTCAATGATATCCAAACGGAGATTGGGAGAATTGTCGATCAAATGATGAGTACAGTGGGAGAAGTGCTCACTTTAAAACGTGGATTTGGGCTAAAGTTTTATGCTGACATTGGTATTTTTGGAATGCAGTTTGTAGGAATGGACGTTGAAATGATATTTGGAACAAGCCGGGAATTGGAAACATGCAATAAATATGAATTTGTGCACCCTTTTGATCCCGACGAAAACATAGTTCGACTAATGGGAGTTGGTAAAGTAATGGTAAAGCTTGGTCCGTTTCTTTTAGCGCATGGTGGCCTAGGTGTAGGTTTTTCAGTAAGTCTGGACAATTTGTTAAAATTTGCTATAATTTTAAGAGCAGAAGCTTCACTGCTTGGCCTTAAAGCAACGGTCGATGTACACATTGCAACATTCGGAATACACTTTTTAATGGAGGGTAATATATGGAATATATTCAAAGCTAAACTGAAAGTGTCCTATGGAGCGCTTCTTGATCTAAAAAAAACCCATAAAATTTCACTAGCAGGTGTCGCACTGAAAGTTAAAGGTCAATTCGTTGCGGATGCTGACGGGGATGGAGATTTCTCTGACAGTTACTTACAAGCCATGATTCGATTTACAGAACGCTTAAGAGATGAGACGGTTGATCGTCTTAGCGATGTGCAAAAAGCATTTAGTGAAGCACAGCGAGGTTTGACTTCCGCACAAAACTGGCTTGAATCTAAAAAAGCTGTAATACGATCAGCTCATAAAGACTTTGATAATGCAGTACGATCAATGGAAGTCGCAAAAGTAAAACTCGAAGAAGCTAAACAACCTTTCCAACATGCAATTGCTTCGCTTAATGAGGCGCAACGCGAAGTTGACAGGCTCTGTAGGATAAAAACATGCCATCAAATTTGTGTACCAGGAATTGATTGCAGATTTTGTGACCACAAATTGGGTAGACTACGATTTCGGGTTCCGTGTTGTTCCTTTACGAATTGCATGTTTAGAATTCCCGACATAATATGTGAATTGGCGAATTTCGGATGTTATATAGTTCGTGGACTAGCTTACGCTGTTCTGGAAGTAGCTAAGTTTATGGTGCGTATTCCAATGATCATGCTTGATGCTGCTAAGATTGCCGTATCGCTTGCGCAAGTATTTGTAGATAAATCTCGAGTCGTTCTTGATATTGCCGAGGGTTTGGCTAGTTTTGCACAGTTGGGTTTGGAAGGGGCAAAGTTCGTTCTAGAAGGGGCTACATATGCTCTCGAAGCGGTAAAAGTCGTGGTTAAGCTTGGTGTAATGGTGATTAATTTTTTAGTTAAATATGGCTTACAAACTTTGATAGATGTGAGGAATTGTGGCTTTGAAATTGAGCTTTCAACTCGTGACTTGCCTATCTTTGGTGTTGGTTGTGAGATTAATCTATTTAGGACAGGATTTAATAAAGTGGGCATACACATCAATTTTAATGACCCTGTCCAGAGTTTATGGCGTGCTGCGAAAGGGTCCGTTGAGATGAACCTTCAAGCGATTGACAAACACAAATCTAATATAAAACGTCGTGATGTACGAAACACAGCACTAAACGGTATGTACAAAGCCATGCGAATGGCACGCGATTCAGAAATTCATGACGGTGACTTGGATAGGCTTGCAAATTACACTTTTCAATACATCGAGAATAATGCGTCTTATAATCATACAGATGCCAATATGGACGAGTACACCTATTGGATACAAATATACGCTGAGAAATGTCTTCAATTTACTAGAAGCCATATGTTCTTGCTTGATACTACAGTGATACTGTCCCAAATGGTGAATGACACAGCTGCAACCATACGAAACACTTCTTCCATTCAAGACAGCATGCAATCATTTAATCTTCAATCACTTTCGAACAATTTCTCATTTGCAAGCGTCGGGGTTGACCTTGAAGTTGCAAAGGATGAATTCAATATAAGTATGGCAACGCTTAAAGACACAATAGAAGGTGCAAGAGGAAACCTGTCCAATGATCCCCTGTTGACAAACATTGTTGCCTTTTCTGACGAAGCACGAAAGTTTCTGGAAGACAAGGTCGATAGCGTTAATAAAATAATGAGTCTCAATCTGTGGATAGCTGCAATGAATGATGTAAGAATAGAGTACTTTGATAACGACACTTGCGTTTCATTTCTGGATTGCGCTCACTACGCAGTGGCTGTTCTATACGAACAGTTTGTTGCCGTAAATGTCATCAACCAATCAGAAAGTACTGATGCGGTTTCTGAATTTGAAGATACATTCTTACTTCTAGTAGGAAACAATTCTCACACCATTCAGGAACTCGACGAAATGGCGACGTCTTTAATATTAATCTTGCAGCGTATGAAAGCACTCGATGTGTTTTGTTCCAAACCTCCGAAAATGAATGAACCACTACGCAACCAAACCGCAAAGACTGGGACTGATATTACACTTATTTGTAACGCGACGAGTGATCCGGACCCCAACTTCTGGTGGTATAAGGACGGAACACTTATGCCGAATCATCATGAGATGGTATTGACGATTTCCAACGTGTCGGAAGAAGATGCCGCAGCGTACTATTGTGTGGCAGGAAATCTCGTAGCCAACTACTCGTTTGAAGAAGTTCACGTGTTTGTTAAGGGTATGTTATACTTTGCATCGTTATATATTTTAGTTAACATTGATGCCAATATTGTCTGCTTAACAAGTCCTTGATAGTGTGGTTATAGTTGTCGCGTTTATGAATCCAGTTCCATCTTTGTTTCAGAGGAGATACTACATGAAAATGGTATCTACAAGATGGGTAAATGTCTTTATTAAACGCCGCTTAACTCAGTATTAAAAAACTGTGACACTTTTCAACAATATTGCATTTAATGATTTTCATTGGAAATGATATTTCTTAAAAACCGTAACAGTAATTTTCAAAATTCGTATGTTTAGCCTAATTTATAATCTGAACATTGTAATAATTGTTTAAGTATTTGAATACAAATGCGATTTCAATATTAACTATACGATGAAATAGTATGAATGCAGTTTAAAACTTAAAAAATGAAGCCTAATACTTCTAGTTAGATACCGAAAACAAGGTGCAGCCATGAATTAATTTATTGTAGATGATGACTCTAATGCCCCACTCGAAGGAATCGTTGCCCCAATATTGGTGATTGCAACTTGTGCGTTAGTTATTGGAATTGTTGCCTGGAAATTCCGCAAAAGGTAAATCTGGCATTCGTGCCAATAAGGAACAGTTCACGATTTGCGCAACCTACGTTGTGAAGAAAAAATATATGATAACACATAAGTATGACAAATATGTATATACTTACGTAGTTAAAGAACAAAATTAATGTTTTAAATATATATTTACCATTAAATATCAATAAATACATATAGAAATAAATAAAAATGTAAACAAATTATATATATATATATTGTTTTTGGTTTGTGCCTCTTGATTACAGAACTGTAGTAATGCTTCAAATACACATGAATTATAAGAAATACATGCGCACATGTATTATGTCTTAATGATGTCGTGTTGATTTTAGGTCGGATTTAACCTTTCTCAAACAGTTGAAAGTACATTTGTGATTTGTTTACAGGCTGTTTGCGAGAAATGATGGCTTATAATGAAGCTAAGTGCGATGCTTTCGAAGTCGGAGGCTAGGTGTTACTTGGAAGTGGTAAAAGAGGGACGAAAATAAACTCTGTATAGCAAGACGTGTATTTAAGGCACATAACACACGCTGACCATTGAAACGAACATGTTAAAACTTATCCTATACCTATCTGTTTAGTTGTCTGGAATGCATCAAATAGTTATCCAAACAACTCTTTCGCTTGTCTATGACATTACTTCTCTCTTTTGAGTGCACTTGACTTGAATATTACTTCAAGTTAAAGATGCTCAATATTCACATTCAGTAAAACATTATCGTATTTACATTTGTTTTTGAAAACACATATCAGACCTAATCAAAGTATGTACTCCAATTTTTCAATTAAGTACTTATGGATAATATTTGTAGAGAATTCAACAGTATGTGTCGTATGTGCCTTAAATATCAATATATTCATTTTATTTAGTTATAAGTTATTGTTAGATTTTCTGTAGAACCAATGAATCGGCGACGTTCTGTCTCCATTTGAACACGAATACCTTTATTATAATATTGGAAATGCTTATTTTTGTATTTCAAGTTTAGATTAAGTCAAACTTTAACTGCGTGTATTTGACATTAACATATTGCGTTTTTAGATGGCATGATATTGTATCAAAATTGCTTGTTATTGTTTGGTGTTTTATCGCTTTTATATAGTTTTGTAGTTGTAGGCGCTTGATATGTAATGCATTGCTTACCATTCTGGTTGAATCTGAATTGACAATTATTCATACATTTTAAAGCACTAAACGTTTCCGCGATTGTTTTGGAAAAATTCATGAGACAATAGTAATACATAATCGTACATTAATAAAATCATGTACATGTAAATATATGATGCAATTTAATATTAAAAGTATTGGTTAAATAGTCGTCTTTACATATTTCTTTATTGTAAACTCCCAGAACGAAATGGGGAATGAACATTAGAGGATTTTACAAAAAGAATGTTTTTGGAAAGGCAAATATCTAGTTATTTAAAGGGAACTGTATGACTATTAAACAGAGCGATACAATAACGGGGGGCTCAGTTACAATTGTTTTATACAAAGTTACATTTGCAATAGAATCAAACAGTATGGCAACGAATGTATAACACTATAACACTGTCTTGATCAGATCCCATGTACTGTCATTTTTCAGATCACTTGTACGGCCTGTACAAACACTGATCGTTCTTTTGCACATTGCAAACAACTCAATGACCATAGACCATCGACTAAAGCGACTTAAAAACGCCTTGATGATTACACGATGTTGTAAAATTCATAAACGAGAGGGTAAACAATATTGAAGACCATTTATTGTATCCACGATTGCTAGGTTACTTGAACAATAACAGGTAAATCAATTTCCACAGAGACCGTGTTTCATGTATAAGTGCTTACATGTATCTTATGGATTCTAGAGTTTGGTGAACACTATTTTAACATTAGAGAACTGTCTTTAATATTCAGACAATATTATTACATGAGAGCAAATGTGCATGGGCAATTTATCAATACCCCATAATCTATTTGCATTTCAGTGTCAATGCTTTTCAAAGCTGTTCGTCGACAGTTAACATATTACAAGTAATAGCTTACTGTTAAAACTTCGAAGTTCTCAGATAAATATTCATATTTTACAATCACTTTCATAGTTAATACTCAACAATGAATACTTCACGATCCATTTTACATTTCACATTTTGTTATTGAGGTATATTTATTTCATACTTCATAAGTTACACTGCAATGACAAAGTTAAATTTTCTCGATTAACACTGCATTATAAACAGTCTGTTATACTCATACTAAACAGTTCACCATACATATCAATTCCAATATAAGTTTTCAAGGTTCATAATTAAATTTACAATTTATTTATATTTCACACAGTATTGTGCACGTATAATTTATCTGTTAGTATGACATGAATCGTAAACCTTGTGAAGGTTTTCGTACAGTGTTAAACTCATCGTATATAGATTAATCTTCCCTCGACTAACATACCTTACAAATCAATACAATCATGTCATTTTTTTAAGAACATAACGTTTAAGTGCATTTAATTGAAATAATAGTAGAACGATGTATATCAAAGTGTGCCTTTAAATGCAAAAGAAAACCATACTTAATTCAATACAATTCGAATTACAAAAGCGCAATTAAAATTGTTTTACTTATATTGTAGATAAGTATTAACATATAAACCTTACGTACACATCAACTGATCTCATTTTGTTTGAACACTAAGTCGGCCGCGTATCAAACTATAATCGCACAGTACGCTTTGAACTGTAATCTAGATTTAAACACGTGAACACATTTTTCTCCTTACATTGTATATAAATGTGATAAAAAATTACATTTAAACCAATAGTTCATGTTTATTTGTTTATGTTCTATCCGCAATGATAGAATGGAAATCCCGCCAATTATATTTATCACCAGAAATGCTGCACGTGTTGAGTATTCAGCTGATATGTCAAATGTTTCAAGCCTCAAGGAAGGATAATTTTAAGTACTCTGTCGAATCTAAACATCACCAGAAATATAAAATGTTGAGATTTCACAGTTTGTATGTTGCACAGTCCAATCCATAAACTATATTTTAGTGTATATATACATGTCAAATAATATCCGTTAAAATAAACAAGGTTTGATATTTTATGTTTAAATTTTCAACAATGTTATTTTTTTAAGATGGATAAATCACAACAGTTTATCTTGTGAATTGTCCAATTAAAACTGTTCAATGAATAAAAAATTAAATGTTCAAATGTAAAATATACATTTAATTGTATATTCAAATAGCATACACAACGCACAAAACTTTGTCACAACTCTAACACTTCTTTACGAAAGTGAATGCTGAAGTATACGAATTGGCAACAGTATTTTTAATGAACTGCCAATTTTCACGGTGAGCACGTCTAGCTTGGTCAACGCGTATCTTTACATCTTGCAATGTTATAAGTGAACATGTCCACACTTGTTAAGAGTGTTATCTATACACGGTGGAGGAGAAACAATTAGTTTTCATCTTAGCCAGGAAACAATGATGCATGTTGTTTGGCGGTCAAATGGACCGAATGAAGAACTTAAAAGGTAAGTGCTGGTTAGAGTGTACGATGTATAGAGTCGAATAAAGAGTTTAATTAACAAACTTAAAGATTTTACATTTCAAACGCTGTGCAAAGAACACAGAAAGGACAATCATGTGTGTTTTTTAATCTACAGCTAAAATATTGTATAGTCATATAAACTTGTGCTTAACATGTATACCAGCCCTTACACTGCTAATTCATGTACAAAGCGGATTACCGTTTTTGGCCTTTCACTTCTCTTTCATTTGAGTGATCTTAAATTTGAATATATGCATGACTTGAATGTTTTAATTTCCAAGCAATGTTCCGTCTAAGAATAATAGTTATCAATCCAATACAATGTTTCTTTTAATACCTTAAACTGAATGTAAACCGAATCGCCAAACTGAACGCATATTCCTGCTTACGAACTTGATTGCATCATTCAGTTCAAGGACGCAAATGTGTTGGCATTTAGAAACAGAGTCGCATTAATTATAACGTTTGTGTGGGTTAAGGATGGATTTTAAAATGTGAATAACAGTGTTGAGTAAATAACTCGAATGAAACTAGTGGGACTGAGAGAGACTGCATTTTCGATGTCTTGAAAATGTGAACGCGATGTTTTTGTTTTAACAATTTACAGATTGAGAACAGTTTCAGTAAATTGTTCTGTTATTGTTCGAAGCAAACTGATGTATACTTTAAAGGATAATTTCTTTGATGAATAAGTCGTCCCTTTGTTAGTTTATCAAAGAATTGCCTGCTCACTCACTGATTTAAAATGGAAAATATAAATGAAGATGAACACATTTATCTTTTATGTCGTGTCCACTCGTCATTGAAGCAAATAAACATGACGAAAATAAACATGGTAAGAACACAACTTTGGTGAGTAGAGCAAGTGCCAGTAGACGTTTGACTTGTTTATGCAAGTTGGTAAAAAGATTGTAAAAGGAAGAGTCTTTAAAGACTAAAATTACCAATATCGATGGAAATAAATCCGCATCATACTTGACGTCGGGGTACACATGTTGAAGTTCAAAATGAAAACTATTTTGGTTTCTGGTATTTTGCTTTGGCGAAAGAAGAATTTTAGTTTGAACAAAACCGACCTTGTTCTACTTGAGTGTTTAATAATTGGAATGCTGATTAAATTTCAATGGAGGCGTATTGCGTAACTTTGTCTTGTAACTCTGCTTTTGCGGGAAAATGGAAATGACTACTTCGAGCGGCGTAAACTGGTAGGATCACAAAATTGTATTATTATTTTGTTTATCATATAACAACGCAAAACTAGAGTCAGTTAATTTAATATGTTTTTGCTATTGTTGTTAACAATTAAAGACATTTATTTTGATTGTATCAGCACAATTAAAAAATAAGATTAATAGAATACTATGTAAGTGTCATTGTGTACATTATTTGTTTCGCCTTGTCTCATATAGGCTTACACGGCTTTGTAAGTCTCGTCGTGTGAACCTTTCTTCAACTCGTCGGATAAATTCAAGTACACAGTGACACTAACATAGTTTTCTCTATGATCGTGACTTTACACAACATGCCCATAATAATAATAAGAAGAAGAAGAAGAAGAAGAAGAAGAAGAAGAAGAAGAAGAAGAAGAAAAAGAAGAAGAAGAAGAAGAAGAAGAAGAAGAAGAAAAAGAAGAAGAAGAAATAATAATAATAACAATAATAATAAATAATAATAATAATAATAATAAAACAAGAGATGCGTTTGTCAGAAGCACAATGCACCCTACTGCGCCGCTTTGATTTTTTTTACCTTTGACCTTGAAGGATGACCTTGACCTTGATCTTTCACCACTCAAAATGTGCAGCTTCATGCGATACACATGCATGCCAAATATCAAGTTGCTATAATCAATATGACAAAAAGTTATGACCAAACTTTAACCTAGGTTAAAGTTTTGGGACAGAAAGACAGACACACAGAAAGACAGACACACACAGTGACAGACAGACAGGCCAAAAACAATATACCCTCTTATTTTTAAAGGAGGCATAATAATAATAATGATAATGGTACTGATTATCATGATAATCATTATAATAATAAGACTAATAATAATAATAATACTTATAATAACAAGAGCACCGCATAGCTGATGCCAACGCTCGGCTGTGGGTGCTTGGATTTTGTTTTGTTTTTTACCTTTGACCTTGAAGGTCATCATTGACCTTACCTTTTCACCACTCAAAATATGCAGGTCTATGAGATACNAGAGAGAGAGAGAGAGAGAGAGAGAGAGAGAGAGAGAGAGAGAGAGATTTTCAATTTTCATTGTTTGAAACAGTGAAATTATCAATTTTAATTCACTGATATTTCTCTATAAACCACCGGAAAGCATTAAATAAATTTATTTATATTATATATTATTTAAAAATATATTTATATATATTATATTACATGTTTATTAATGAATTAATATTAATATATGAATATATATTAAACATGACCTTCATTAATATTAAAATAAAAGTAAAAGCTCAAACCTACTTAATATACTCCTGAAAATGTGTGTATTCCACTATTTGGAACAAATGTCAAATTGTATCGTTATGATTCAGATAACCTCCCTAAATGTCGAAACAAGTACGATATGGTATTTCTTTATTAAGGTGCAATCTTGTACCGAAAATCTTATAATAGAACTGTCTGTCTTAAGCAGAGTTTATTGCTGTCATTATATAATTTGTTGTTTTTAATGTGTAATGCACACACCTTGTTTTGGTATTGGGCTCATTACGTACTTGTAACACCAAGAGCTGACAGCTAAGTGGCATATAGCTTTTACATAGTGTTCATAATTTCTACTCAAGAACATAGCAGATCTGTGTGGTACAAATTTGTTGCAACATGAATGCAATTCCAAGTTTTGATATATGTACAGCATGGACACAATAATAAAAGAGTATAAACAGAATATACGAGTGTGATAGAATGCTTTTGATGCTTATTCTGGTACGAAATAATATTTAACGCGCACAGTGTGTACACTGCATACCCGAGGAAAACGTCGGATGTCTGCGAAACATAACGGAAACAAATAAGTGCTATGCCAATATTGTATGACTATAAATATAAAAATAACCACAAAAATATGACATTTGATCGTCATTTTACGTATGCATCAATATATGAAATGCCTCGGTGATGACCTTTAAGATGCCATAATTTAATTAAAATATTTGCTAATGTTCGATTTATTATTTGCCTGTAGATATTAAGATAGTTGGCACTTTAAAATAGAATAAAATTGTGAGCGGAGGGGGTGATGTATATTTTTCATATCGACCATTTTTTCCAACAGGACGCATTGCATTAAATAACGAAACGTTCAACTTGCATACGTCATGTATAACATGTAATTATTTGTTTTGCCAGTATGTGTGTGTGTGTGCGTGCGTGCGTACGTGCGTGCGTGCAAGCGTATGGTTCTAAACATAATATTATTGATAAAGTAGACTGTAGACAAAACTTTCTTTTTAAGTTGGTCATTTCGCTAAATGTACATTTTGTCTTCGCATTTTGGTCTCCCTCATCGTATTGCCTGTCTTTTCGTTACAGTTCTTGACACATATTAAACTTCTCAATATGTTTTAATTGCATAATATTGAAACGATTATATATGTTAACTGTGTTTTTCTGAAACTATTGTGCAGATATGGAACACAATGATGTTAACAGTATGTTTATTAAAGTTTAACCTTACTATCTTTCCTTTCAAATTTAGTGTTATGAAAATTGCATATTTAAAACAAATTACTTGACTACAGAGAAATACTTTGCAGACAAAAGGAAAATATGCTTTCAGTAAATTATTAGCGCTTACGTTCTTTTTAAAATAAACATGCGTGAACAGTTATAATTCTTTTATATGATTTCTTACAGCAAAAGCTACAATAATATGTGGCTTTGAGCAAGATTTTGATCGTTATTGTGAAACAATGACTTTTATTGCTCAGATCATATTATGAAAGTGCAACATCTGACAAATTGAAATCTGAAATTTGAGCGCTGAATTCCTACAATTGCAAAATTCTTGCAATTGTTAGGTTTAGTTCTTAACATTAATTACATACATTTTGTCAACAAATCACTATGACTCGATGATTTGGAGTACATGTTAGTGATTGTAATGCTCACCACAAAGGCTTTTGACAAGTGTTAAACACATTAATACATGACGGGGAAAATGTAATTTGACAAACCATCAAATACCATGATTGTCATTGAAACGAAAAACCAGCGTATTTTATATATTAATCATGATTTCAAGTCAAGCCCATTACATAAACAACAGCAAATTACAACAGATGTGTGAGATAGTTTTTATACACATGCTTTTTTATTGTACAATCAAAAAAATATAAAATTTACAAATGTTTTGAACATTTATGCATTTCTCTAAACTGATATATACACCAGCTGCTCATGTGATAAAAATGATAGAATATTCTTTGAATAAAAAGACAATAATAGGTTGGTGACGTGGATGGAGAATTGTTATCTGGCAAGGCGAAGGAATTTATCGGGTGAGCCGAAGGCGAACCCGATAAGATCCTCCGACGAGCCAGATAACCATTCTCCATCCACGTCACCAACCTATTATTCTATTTATCATGTCACATTTACAACATTCGTAAATGAAGCCCAAGTGGGATTCCATACCTGTTTGACCTTGTGTATATTTCCTTACGTCACGCTATATTTTTTATAACCACATGAAAAGGCAAGCGCAGCGAAAAATAGTTCCAGTACAAATTTGTTTAATCCAGCCATATAACACGTAATTTATTTTTAACGTGAAAACATTGAACAAAACATGAATAATTGCGCTTGAACAAAAAATCAAATCGCCAACAATGCGGACAAATATCAAACTACACACAACGTGTTTATTCAGCGATACTGCCGTACATTAAATTTGTTTTCTAAATCCAGTGTGTTGTCGAAAACATTGATCAGTAAATTCGATCTAACACTAACGGGAAAAACAATACAATATGTAAGAAACAGAGAACATAATATGAATTGTGAACATTATAGTGTGATTTTGGAGTCGATCACATATTTGAGGCAAACACTCTGCAATCTCAACAAATGAAACTGAAACTGAGTGAAAAGTTACGATTGTGTCACATGTGTGTATGCGCAAACGTGGTTTACTTCATGATCACGTTAAAGTTTTGGATGTTAAACACGGCCCCTGAAAACAAGGAATTCATGTGAGTGTTCATAACAGTGTCAATAACAATGGAAATGGAATTCGCTAAATTATTTTCTGATCCAGAATTATCTCGGACGCTAGACTGGGATGAGGAAACTGGGTGGGGCGCTGGCAATTCAGATCAAATTTTAGCGTGCACTGTGTTACACTCCAAATGTGGATGTGAACATGTGGCTGATTGTAGTGTTGGATAGGATATAGACTTCACTGGCATTGGATTTAAGTTGTTAATAGCTTGCCTTGCATAGGATAGAAGTTGTAAACACAACATGTGTTTTTCTTCAGACATAGCAGAATAATTAAAAACTGATTGAATGATTTTGTGGCCGCTAACTTGCATAATGTCAGTTGGAGCAATTCTAGAGTCGCGCAGCTTTTGAACCAGATGTTTTCTTGTTGAATGATTTGTTAAGCGTTTGTTTGGATCCAAGCCACCTTTAAAAGCCATTCTTTTCAGAAAGCCGCCAATTTTCTTCTCTCCAAGGTTCATTTTCATAAACCATGTACCATCACTTTTTAATTACTGGCTGGAGGTATGTGGTGCAATATAGAATGGGTCATATGCATGGCAATAGTCACTTGGTCGTTTGCACGCAAATAGTTTGTTAGTTTCAATGGGGCATCTTTTAGGGTCTTCCGCTGTACAGAATATTTTTGGCATAACATCTCTGACATCATTCGGGTAACTGCATGTTCTTGTTTTGGTTTGCCGTTCTTGAAGCTCCAGATATTGTCGGCCATCAGATGCTGTTTTTAGTTGAACGTCTCCCCATCTAACAGAAATATTGCAGCAAAGCCTGAGTGAATACAATAACATTGTTATTCAAATTCTATTATTATGATGGAAAACGATAATTGTTTCGTATATAATTCTCTCTGAACCCTCAAGGTATGTACAGTGAACAGGGCATACTCAATGATTGAAATTCAAACAATCATATAACGTAAAATACCTATAAATTACTTGATCATACATGCATTTATCTTCCCAATCAGAGTGCTGAAAACGAAGATGAACTATGTTGATTACACTGTTATCTCTTATCTGGCAAGACTACTTCATGAATTTAAACATCACCACACCTTTCATAAGATAACCATGTTGTTGTTTTTATTACAAGAAAAAAATTGGTTAAAAAAATACACTATAAAGGTTAACAAATTAGGGTGTAAGTCATATAAAACCTGCTTACAATGAGTACATCTTTTGGTGCACTTTCTAATTCTGCCCATCTGTATTTAAAAAGGTGGATATGATTGGACACATGCCCTTACATAATTGGAGTTCACCATTGAAACAACAAGGTACTGCCCCTGAATATTATATTGTGGCAAGAATAAAACAGTTTAATACGTGGCCATTACCTCTCAACATAACACATTTTGCGATAACATTTTACAAGTGTTTCTAAAAATAATGAAATTTGTTGCAAGCTGACAGAAAGACAAATGCATTGAAGGAGGGTGAAGTATAAGTAATCAATCGAATGTTGTATAAACACTCAGTTATATGTATTCACCGCACTGGATTACGTGTTGGTGTTTTTTTTTTATTAGTGGTGTCTATTGTAACATTACTTCAGTCATATCACCGCGGTGTGAGCTGGCTCACGCGTTTCCTGGGTTAACTCCTTTACCAATACTTAGGGCACATACTTATTCAAGTAACGGACGACTGCCCTACTTGAATCAGAGGCAGAGGGGGATAATGGGCGTGCACCGGATTTCAAGACCAATCCCTAAACAAGATATGTGGCCGAGTCGGGGATCGAACCTCACATCCCCAGATGTGTAGTTCAGCACTCTACCAACTATCGAACAACCAATGTAGTACATCGTGTGCTTTTGTATAGATCTGCGGTAGAACTTGAATATATATGCAAAGTAATCTGGACCCCTTTTGGGGTCTGAAGATTTTTTGGCAGTGCACACTTAAATCGATTTCGAACATTTGACATAGAAAAACATTACGTTTGCATTGACTTAAACAAAAGCAATGAGAATCTAACCCATGTAATTGGTAGACAGGTATAACAATCTGTATAAAATACAATGATCGTATGTGGAAACACGTTTTATTTTCGAGTAAAAGTTAACAAAACTATATATTTGAGTGTTGGGTGAATGTAACAGCCTCGCGTCATTTTTCGTGAGGTATTGTCACATAAGAAAAACGAATTCAACCATTCAAACAAATCGATAACGACGTTATTTCTTTAAATATTGCTAAATATGCGCAGGTACAATCTAACAATCTACTAGAGGCAAACTAAAATCTTATTCCATATATGCTGCCTTTCTTAAGCGCTGCGTCCAATAACACGACCAAAGGCTTTAATAACTTAACGCTCTGATGAGATGACGAATCGATTTTGCGAATTTTAAGAGGTGATACCTTGAGCATTATCTGCAAGCGTGACGCCAGCCCTCCTGCTTTGGTGTATGGGCATGGGAAGAAGTCCAAATCGTCTACCCTTTATGTTACAAATATACAACAGAACACCGAGTGGATTTGCCATGCATTCAAACCATGATTGAAACTGACGGTGTGATTACCCAGGGAAATCTTCCCTCTAAATTAACCTCTTCTGTCCTATGTAAGGAACTCATTTGTACATAATTTGTTCAGGGCTTTATCTGATGTATTTCCAACCGAATACATCATAGTAGATCGCCTGTTATCGGGCATTGTGATTTGACTGTGTAGATGTTGCTTTTAACCCTTTGCATGCTGGGCAATTCGTCGTCTGCTAAAATGTCGTCTGCTGAATTTGTAAAATTAGCATTTTCTTCGATTTTTTTCAAAGAATACTATCAGAATAGCAAACAGTTTGGATCCTGATGAGACGCCACGTTCTGTGGCGTCTCATCTGGATCCAAACTGTTTGCAAAAACCTTCAAAATCCGGTTCCAGCACTCAAAGGGTTAAACATATTTTCATGCTATAATAAACACCATGATAAAGATAATGTACTCGTGGGTTTATAAGCATACCATTTGCACTGATAATCATGTTGTCTCCCTTCAGAAACTATATCCTGAGGACATTTGTGGAGTTTTTTCATTCCAAAATATTTACAAAAACTCTCAACCACGTCCGTGTAGTTACATGTAGGTCGCGAAATTAATCTTCACGTAAAGGATGTAATATTATACTTAAGTGATAGCACTGTTAAAATACGTGTATAATATGGTTATGTACAAGGTGTAATCACGTCGTGGTTATAATATTCATATCTAAAAATGTGTAAGTGTTAACAGATAATACTTTCTGTCTGTATGAGATTGATTGTGTCATTACATTTCTGCCCAAATACCAAAATTATTTTTACAAATGATCTTTAAGACGCGAACAAACAACAACAACATATTATGAATTATACGTTCACATATTTTATAACAAAAAGCACATATTAACGCTAATGTTTATCTTATCAAGATATTAAACACTGCGATAAGACGTTATCTACAGGAAGTGATATTCAAGACCTAGAGAACCGGCTTACCGTTTAGTGCAGTGGTTATTACACTAACCTAGGGGACCCGGGTTCAATCCTCCCCCCCCACACACACACACAATACAATACACACAAAGATTGAACATATTTGAGTAATAGATAAATAGTTAATAGCAAATTAGTTAGAAGTGCTGGGGCACACTCCGGGTCCTAACATAATTAGTTAGAAGTGCTGGGGAACACTCCGGGTCCTAACATAATTAAGCCTCAGGCACGGAAGGACCGAATAAACTTTTAAATACACACGAGGCCTAGAGAAATCAGTCTAACCTAAAGTTAATAGATATACCCTCTTTCGCTGTAACTTTGTTGATCAAATTACTATTAACAAAATTCAAACGAGAAAATTATATTCCTTTAAACATATGCCTATCTTTCAACACGTCCGTAATGTAGCAGAAATGGTGAGGATCAGCGTGCGCGAATTTAGTGAATACAAACGCCGCGGTTATTCACGCTAAGTAAACATTTATAAATACAGTTGCGTCTGGTGAAGGATTATTTAAATATATCTATTATTTTGAACGTGGATAAGATTGCAAACAAATTTATAAAAACAGCTTTAGAATATCAGTAAGCCTTACATAATAATGTTTCTTCTTTGCGTATACAAACGTTCATGATCCGTTATTTATATTCATTTCCAAATAATATGTTTGCGGGCCGACAAATTATTATAGAGCCTTGAACTAGCGAGTGGGTACCAGGTCAACTATTGTGGTGTCTTACCACAGTATTTTGAAAGCCTCAATATGGACGATGTTCGAGTGGACGATCATTTCTAACGTATCTACATTCATGTGATTGTTAACTATTATTCGTAAATTATGGTAACATGGAACGAAAGTTACGCAAATGCAGTATAAATTAAGGACCAGATAATATAGGGTTGTTGACCGTACATTGTAACACAGAATATAACTTTGAAATAACGTCCTTATCTGTTCAAATAAACACAATGATAGAAAGGGATAAACACAAGAAAGTATTCTTTTAATTCATTCACTTGCACACATAAACATTTAAACATAAACATAAAATTGTGTGTTTATACATTTTGTTTCTTCTATTTTATATTAAAATTGCTTCAAATGCGTGGTATATAATAAGAAAGAGCGCAGATCACTTCGGACCTCCGGGCACTGCAGTGATTTCAAATCGTCTTTTAAACAATTTCATACGGACTTTAGACTTCGACTATGGTCCGTCGTGTTTTGCTGACTGGTCGATCACCATATGCGAGAGAGGTATCAGTGCTATGTACCTTTTCTTAGTAAGTGACCGCAAAATAATATATAAAATATTCATACCAATATATATTTACGCAAAATTTTAACTTGATTGCTACTAAACCTAGTACGGTACGCATACAATAAAATGCCCTTATGTATTATTTTAATGTACTTAACCTAGTACGGTACGCATACAATTAAATGACCTTATGTATAATTGTAATGTACTTTACCTAGTACGTTACGCATACAATTAAATGTCCTTATGTATAATTGTAATGTACTTTACCTAGTACGTTACGCATACAATAAAATGCCCTTATGTATTATTTTAATGTACTTAACCTAGTACGGTACGCATACAATTAAATGACCTTATGTATAATTGTAATGTACTTTACCTAGTACGTTACGCATACAATTAAATGTCCTTATGTATAATTGTAATGTACTTTACCTAGTACGTTACGCATACAATTAAATGTCCTTATGTATTATTTTAATGTACTTAAACTAGTACGGTACGCATACAATTAAATGCCCTTATGTATTATTTTAATGTACTTA
>VMBQ01001022.1:100633-122242 GCA_007657795.1 Dreissena rostriformis | reverse complement strand
AAACAAAAGTGTTTATAAGAAATTAATTATGAAAAAGAAAAATATTGCATATCAGCGTAAAATGGCGGAAATTGAAAGTTTGAAAAGTAAAAAGCCGAAAGATTTTTGGAAACTTTTCAAATCAAAAAATAAAAGCAATTGCAATAAAATTCCATTAGATGTATTTAAAGAGTATTTTGAAAATTTAAGTAATACTAATTCGGACAATCATAATGCACAGGCAGAATTTTTTTGTTCGAACAATGACTTTGACATTGAAAATTGTACTTTTCCAGAATTAGACCAACCAATAACGGTAAATGAGGTATTAAATGCATGTAAACACTTGAAGCGTAATAAAGCGTCTGGTGGTGACTGTATTTTAAACGAATACTTTATTGAGTGCGTTGATATCTTATCCACTCATTTGTGTGATGTTTTTAATAGTATTTTAACCTCGGGCTATTTTCCTGAAAAGTGGACAGAGGGTATAATTATACCATTGCATAAAAAAGGCCCTGAGGACGATGTGAATAATTATAGAGGAATAACCCTTGTTAGCTGTTTTTCTAAGCTATTTACAACTATTTTAAACAAGCGCATTGAATTATTTTGCGAAAATAATGCTAAAATTTCGGATGCACAATTCGGATTTAGAAAGGGTTGTTCAACCGTTGATGCCATATATATTCTTATGTCAGTTGTACAACATTTTTTAAATGAAAATAAGCGTCTTTATGTTGTTTACGTTGATATGCTTAAATGTTTTGATAGCATATACCGCAATGCATTATGGCTAAAAATGTACAAATCCGGTATACAAGGCAAAATATTACGAATAATTAAAAATATGTATGAAAATGTCAAATCATGTGTAAAAGCATGCTCGACATACTCTGAATACTTTAGCTACGCCGTTGGTTTACGGCAAGGGGAGGTAATGTCTCCTATTCTATTTTCATTGTTTGTTGAGGACTTAGAACTTTTTTTACAAGATAGTGTTCATTCTGGTTTAAATATAGAAGATATAATTTTAATTTTACTGTTGTTTGCAGACGATATGGCGATTTTGGGTAAATCACCCGAAGAAATACAATCTCATTTAGACAACCTTTACCTTTATTGTAACTCATGGGGACTTAATGTTAATACTAGCAAAACAAAAATAATGGTTTTTCGGAAAAGGGGTAGAATTCGCCGAGATGAGATATGGACATATAATGGGGAAACTATAGAAGTCGTCGATAATTTTAACTATTTGGGTACTGTTATTAATTATACTGGTAGTTTTATATTAAACCAGGAGCAGTTAGTAGGTAAAGCTCTTAAGGCTATGAATACTTTGCTTTATAAATGCAAACAGTATGATCTTAAACCTAGAATATTGTGTCAATTGTTTGATGCCTTTGTTGGCTCTATTTTAAATTATGCATCAGAGATATGGGGTTTTAATAAATTCAAAGATATTGAACGCATTCACTTAAAATTTTGTAAAAGGTTGTTAAATGTTAAAAGCAATACATGTAATGCAACGGTGTATGGTGAATTAGGTAGACACCCACAGTATGTAAATAGATATGTTCGTATTGTAAAATATTGGCTTAAAGTTGTTAATAGTGAAAACATTATCATAAAAACTGTGTATAACCAGGAGATAAATGATTGTGATAAAGGGTATAAAAATTGGGTTTCGAATGTGAAAAAGTTATTAAATGATTATGGATTTTCATATATATTCGAAAATGCAAATATGATTAATGCAAAGTCGTTTTTATGTGAATTAAAATGTAGAATTGTAGATGCTTTTAAACAAGAATGGTTTGGCAATATGAACGATAGTTCTGTTTTAGATATGTATAGAATATTCAAAACAACTCTTGAATACGAAACTTACTTAGATTTACTGCCAAAGAGTTTGCGTACATACTTTGTTAAACTAAGGGCTTCTGCCCACCCTTTGAGAATTCAAACTGGAAGATACGCACGTAATAATATTCCCCGTAATGAAAGATATTGTCAATGTTGTGATCAAAGGGACATAGAGGATGAATTCCACTTTATATGTAAATGTCCATGTTTCCAGCAATTAAGACAAAAATATATAAAAATTGTTTACTATGTGAATCCATCAGTTTTTAAGTTCCATACTTTATTGAACTCAACTTGTAAAATTGAAATTATAAATTTGTGTAAATATATGAAGGAAGCTCTAGCCGTAAGATATTCTATCACAAATAATATTGCCAGCGAAAACTAAAGTAGTTCCTTACTGCTAGTAAAACGATATATATTTAACTACGGTAATGTAAAGTCGTTCTTCTTTGTTAAATTAACTTTGTCTCAAATTGTTATATTACATTTTGTATATTGTTATAACTCATACGTTGTAATATATAGACACGTGACAATATTTTTTATTATATTTTGTGTATTAAGACGATGTACATTTGTATAAGTCTTAATAAACTGTCTGTTATGTTCTGTTCTGTTCATATTAAGTTAACAAACTCGTGACCTTACAGAAAATAGACGAACGAATACCGCCATTTGTAATATGATCGCACAAAACTGAGATAAAGTCTCTCTAAAAAGGTAGTTTGAAAGAAAAACATAAGCGAGATTTATATTTTGCGGTTTAAGTGAATGCCACGGTACAGTAACTGTTACAAACGCTGAAATTAAAATTAAACTACCGATTAGTATCATCACAAGTGTCGACTATTTTTATATTTTCAACAACGGATTAACGCGGCAAAGATAACGTTTCAGTTAATATATTTGAATGCATAGTACTTTCAATTATCCAAAGGTTATGTGTATAGTCTCTTTAAGATACGCTTTGTGTTAATTTTTCGTAAACGACTAAAATGCTATGCTGAAATTAAAACGTTATATTGCGATAAATAATTTTATTTATGTTGTTGAAAATTACAAAGTGAGGTGTGATATAATAGCCAATAGTAAGGTGTGATTAAATAATAAATAATAAGGTGTGATAAAATATTCAATAGTAAGGTTGGATAAAATATTCATTAGTAAGATGTGATAAAATATCCAATAGTAAGGTGTGATAAAATATTCAATAGTAAGGTGGGATAAAATATCCAAACGTTAGATGTAATAAAATATCAAATAGTAAGGTGTGATAAAATATCCAATAGTAAGGTGTGATAAAATATCCAATAGAAAGGTATGATAAAATATCTAATAGTAAGGTGTGATAAAATATCCAATAGTAGGGTGTGATAAAATATCTTATAGTAATGTGTGATAAAATATCTTATAGTAATGTGTGATAAAATATCTAATAGAAAGATGTGATAAAATATACAATAGTAAGGTGTGATAAAATATCCAATAGTAAGGTGTGATAAAATAACCCATAGTAAGATGGGATAAAATATCCAATAGTAAGGTTTGATAGAATATCCAATTGTAAGGTGTGATAAACATTATAATAGTAAGGTGTGATAAAATATCCAATAGTAAGTTGGCATAAAATATCCAATAGTAAGGTTTGATAAAATAACCCATAGAAAGGTGTGATAAAATATCCAATTGTAAGGTGGGATAAAATATCCAATAGTAAGGTGTGATAAAATAACCCATAGTAAGGTGTGATAAAATATCCAATAGTAAGGTTTGATAGAATATCCAATAGTAAGGTTCGATAGAATATCCAATAGTAAGGTTTGATAAAATATCCAATAGTAAGGTGTGATAAAATATCCAAAAGTAAGGTTTGATAGAATATCCAATAGTTAGGTGTGAAAAAATATCCAATAGTAAAGTGGGATAAAATATCCAATGGTAATCGATGAGGGCCATCTGTAAGAATTTACTGAGTTCCTATTTGATTATCACTTAGGTAAATAATATATCAGTAATAGTCGCACGAAGTCTCCAAATGATATATGCTTTGCATTTTTATAAGTATGCAATTATATGTTAAATAAATATGTATGCCAATCTGCTCAGGTAGCCCATTACATCGATTCCAAAACGCAGAACATTACCATTTGCGACAGAAAGCGTTAACGTTAATGTTAACTTACATTCAATATATTTTTGCTGAAAAGTGCTTTTACTCAAATATAACTGCTACTAACCTGACTAAAGAAATTCATATTTTTCGTTGCTTGCCCGGTATTTAAATTCGTACTAAACTTCAAAAAATATGCTTTTGGCGTATTCTAAATGCTTGCAATTGTTTACGTTTATCGAAGCAAAAAAGTGTGACGAAAATACCCGTTTAATTAACGCTCCGACACGCTTTAAACGTCTAGTTGTATGTGGCCTGTTTACATCTAAACAACAACTCCACTTCTACAGTACCACTTTGATTAAACACATAATAGAAGCTTTTATATCTTTACAATCGCCCATTTTAAATGTGTTAATAATGCTTAAAACTCGCTTAAAGCTAAATCCAAGCCGACCATCCGTTGTATTTCTTTTGTCATAATTTCCCTTACTTAACATTTTTCGTATATGCTGTATGTTTGGTTAATCACGTCATCTGGAAACGGAGTAGGGGCGCTTTCATTACGTATACTTAAGGGGTACTCTTGATAGTTTGTCAGTCACATTCTGGAGTCAAGTGACATCGTCGCAAGATTATATAAAATCATCAAAAAGTTATTCCGCCTAAGTTGCCTATTCAAGTTCAAGAGTAATTGATATAATATATCTCGACAAGGTAACGATGTGTAACCTTAGACGGATGTTCAAATTGTTAGCGTCGTTGAATTATAATTTAAAACTGGTGAAATAAGTGATTATTTGATCGAAACAAAGACAGATAAAACGAAGTACAGAACTGGCGTCGCGTCATTTAAGCTGTCAGTTATCGATCACATGAATTTATGAAATACAGACTTGATATTGCTCTCGCTGTGGTTACTAGTGGGTGGGGAGCGCTATTGAAAAGTACCGCAAAGAGATGGATCATGACCCCAAAAAACGTCACGCCTGGCTGAGCATCGGATTGGTATCGTCTTCTAAGTCGTACACTGTATTTATTAATCCCCACAGCCGCTGACAAAAAACAATGACTACTAACGGTTTCATCGACCAAGCGTACCAAACAGTCTATCGTGAATACGATCGTGAATATGAACTTACATATGTTAAAACAGTGCAAATGAATTCGTGGAGTATTGCTAAAGCATGTAACTTGCGGGAGATAACCTCTCCTTTACAACAGTGAACCCTGTGACAAGTTAGCCGCCCTCACCAGATATTCAATGCGGACAAACAAGACAATCTAGTCAAAACGTCGCAGAAAGTTCGCAATCACTCATATCGCTTGTCCTTGAATCATCCTTTCAAGTTGATAACTTCATCTTTGATTGCCTTAACAATGAACGCCTTGGTTTGGTGAAAGACGCATACATATCTAAAATACTAAACATGTCAGACAACAACGGCAGCACACTACCACAATACCGCCAGGAATTATCTCGACGAGCGCGTCTTGAAGTCTTAAGGAACCCCGCGGAACTAACCTCTCGAAAAAGTACGCCGAAGACTGCTACCTACTTCAGTAATTCCTAGATGGAAATGTTGCTTACGTGGACAATCTATACCGTTCCCACTCCAGATCGGAATATGATCGACCTCAAAGAGACTGGTGCGTTTCTGAAAGCAGAAGTGACTTTATTGAAAAGTAATATGTGCAAAGTAAACGAGAAAATGGACACGCTACATAATTATCTTCACATAGTAAAGTCCGAACTTAATTTCTGCTCAAATATTATAAGCAAGCATCTCGACGTAAGCAATACAAATAGTGACAACCTGGTTCTGTCAAATGGTATTCTAGCCATATGCGAACACTAATAAAACTCGAAAAATCACGGAACACTCTTTCGGATAATATCTCGACGCTTGAAACAACGGTACGCGACAACTCTAAGTGCAGTGCTCGAACAGTTAAAGGATTCTTTAACCTAAATTAAAAACAGTAATAAAATTACGTTAAACGATTTGACGCTAAGGCTTCAAGACGACATAACGCGCTCCACTGGCGACATAATAAGTAAGTCGGAACACGAAGCAGCACTGAAATCTGTTCATACACGTCTCAAACAATTTGACCATAAAATTGTCTCTGACAATAACGGCGAAAGATTGGAATCGGTGCCAAAAAAATCGCATCTACAATTAGCTCTAAGCTTGATAAAGTGTGTAGCAGCTTCCAAGATAGTGCCCAACAACATATATCGTGGAAACCAGTGCGGCTGATCTGCACGCTCACAAATCAAGTACACGAGAAGCTTTTTCAGCAGACACAAGCATCCACACAAAGTCCATGTCACGCTTGACCGAAAATCAGCATACTGTGCGTCCGAAACAAGCTCCCATAGCTGCGCATTCCTGCTCAATGGAACAACACCACGGTACAGGAGCGCGCAACTCACTCGAAATGCCCATCAACACATTACCTCCATCAGAGCAAGTGCTTGTAACTAGCATCCCAGTTCGCAACCAGAGAGTAATCGAGCAGTCCGACGCACACAACCAACAGGACATCTCACAGCATGATCTCGACGATGCCACGCAACTGGATGGCTTCCAGCAACAAAACCGGCGTCGCGGTCGCTTCAGTACAGTTGCTAGAAAGCATCACAAGTCCTACGTTATAAAGGGCATCGGTCTAAACAGCGATCTAGAAGGCTTAAAAGACTTTCTCACGAATGATATGAGAATAACATACAGATCTGTTAAATTCTTTGTTACATCTCGCGAAGAATGCAAAGTTGCTCAAATTGTAGTGGACCACAAGCAGGCTGAGAACATTGACGATAGCATCACTTGGCCAAAAGGAATATCATGCCGCCCATCGGTTTAGCTCAATGAGTATCTGCGTCGCTTCCAACCGCAGCAGATGTAATACGTAACATTATGGACTTACTTTCATATAACGCTACTGGCATAATGACAGCCATCCCGATTTTACTGAAAGAATTGAACACCAAACGTATATCGATATGTGGCCTCTCAGAACTTTGGCTCCTTGACAACAACGCTTACATTTTAAACAGCATTGACAAAAACTACCGTGCAAGTACCATCACATGCGCCAACCCAGCCTACGACAACGGTCGGTACATCGGGAAAGGTTGTGTCGCAATCATGTGGCACAAAGACCTTGACAACCTGGTTAAAATCGTAGACACATACAGCGACAAAAGTGCCGCCAAACGCATATCTTGCGGCTCTACTTCGATTCTTATACTACATATCTACCGTCCGGCAGCTAATCACGACATCAGCAGTTTCAAAAGCACAGTGGACCAACGGTGGGACATCTGTACTATGCACACCGAAACTAGTTGACTATGGGCGACTTTAACGCTAGATTCCCTAGATCAGACGCCTCCACTCATCACCGATCCCGCGACATGTACGGTACAGAATTTCTTAATCATTAAATTTATATGTTGTAGTATGTCATAGTCCACAGTTGATATTAAGTTCATATACATATTTTACTGTTAAGCGCACATATTACACGTCATTGATCACAGTTTAAACTTCTTAGCTCTAAGAATACTCTTAACTTTTTCTCACGACCCGGTGAATTCTTTTCATCACACTATTAAGTATGATTTTTTGACACTTCATCGTTTGATAAATCATATTTTACTGGCCACGATTTACACGATTTGCAAAAATGTTTGTCACGTTTCACTTTTCACGATGTACACTGCATTGTAAACAGTTCAAACTGTTCACAGTTCATACTTCAGAATCAAACATACATAGTTTGCATTTTATAGTTCTCATTTTCAAGTTCAAACGTAACCGTTCATGATACAAACTAAACAGTGCATGTTCACTCCACACATTATTGTTTACTTAAGAGAATGATGGCTAGTGCGTATGAATAAAAATGTGTGAACTGAGAATGTGTGAATTTGCAACCGGATTTGCGTTCCTTTTGCATTTTAACTTATGTGCCTTATGAAAGCACACCGACAGCATTTTGACACAGTGTATTATATGTGTAAGTCCTTGAAGGTTCCAAGAAAGAACTTTTATTTCAGCATCCGGAGGTCCATACTTTCTGCTACCGCTGCTGTTGTTTTTGTGGAACCGTCAGGACGCACCGGAACACCGTCTATGTACAGTGTCTCGTATCTTAACCACGCCCTCTTACCATCAGCGCGTGCTTTCCGTAAGGAGGGCATCAAGCTTCTGCACCGGTCGGCACCGTCCTTTGAAAATTGCTAACTGACGTAGTAATTGGTTCCTTTAGGGTTCCAACATGATTTCCGCACGCTTTCTCTGTCTTTGAACATTGAGAATTTTGCAACTATTGAACGAGAGAGTGGTTGGTTACCGCTTTGCCTAACACCAATACAATGCATTGTCTCAAGGTTAATACACTTGACAACATCCTGGTTTATTTTCAGGTTTTCTACGATGAAATAGCGTAGTAGACGTTCGGTGTCGTCAGGCTTTTTGGACGGGCTTTCATTGAAGCCGGAGAGTAGTAAATTATTTCGCATTTACTGCGCTTGTGTGTAATTTACGGTCTCGGTTTATTCGGATTTGTCTTGGTGCAGTTCTGAAATTGCGCTCTGTGATTCTGCTTATGCAAACTCAAGCGACGAAATATTTTCAGCAATCTTGTTAAGCTTTTGGCTCTGATTTTTATTATTTTCTTGCACAACATTCCACAGCTTGCAAAGTTCAGATTCTACGCCATTTACTTTTTTCTCAAGTTTATCTAGAGTTTCCAACTTTTTATTTATACTTTCAAATGTTGTGTTCATAGCCTGCTCCATGGATCTCAGGAAACTCATAATTTTAGAGTTTGGGTCGACTGACCTGTGAAAGGGTGCTTCCCTCGGCTCCATTTCTGAAGTTATCATAAACTAGCGTTGTGAAGGTTTATTTAAATCAATATTGGTCACGAAGAATTGTATTGTTTTTTAAGGGCTTCAGGGAATCATTAATTTACACATACATAAACAAGAATATATTTAGGAGAAGTATAAACCTGTGCATAGAACAGCAAACATATATATCGTATAGTTGTCACTGCACGTTATAATGGAATAGTCCCAATATTTGTGTTCAATTTATTCCAATAACCAACATATTTAGCATGTTGATACGCGACTTTTAAACAGATCTGGTTTAAGCCCTGCTCTTGAAAAATCTATCGTTGATTTTGTTTCCATAAACAACAACAAATCGAAAATACTTAATTATGCGCATTATTGTAGTTAATTTTAGATTGATATTAGGCAATAAAATTAATGATTATGGTCAATCGTACCTTTTTTGTATGTGACTCATTATTACTTCTTTTTATCGAGAATATATTGCACTGTTCAAACACTGCGCGAGTTTAACAGAAAAGGGCAATAACGTGTGTTATTAATCCACAAAATAACATTTCTTGAAGATCTGTGTATACACGCATCGACATCCTTGTGCGTTTTTGTATTTGTTCGGTTGTTAAGTTATTTTATACGGTTTTTGAAATGTGTATTCATATATGTAACGTTCTCTGCTACTAATAACTCTCAATGAACTTAACAAATGTATTTATGAATGAAAGTAAAGCAGTGTGGACTTTCGAAAGACATGTTGTGTGTTTGTGTTACTTGTGATTTAAACATCTAGTCAGTTAAGGTCAATATGACGGTTAACAGTACTCATTTATTGCTATTTATATATGTGCATGATTGATTTCGATTTAAATATGAGTATAAAATAGACACTGGACAAGTACTCAATGCGTATTTTATATTAATAGAATCAGTCATCATCAATATTATTGTATATTATTGTATCGATTTAAAAGAAAAGGCCTTGTTCAACTTTTAAAGCGTTAACACGTGTCTAAATATTTTGTTTTAATTTATAATTCATTTGCTTTGGTACGTAGTACAATTTTGATTAATTTCTACTTATTGAAATAATTCCCACTTTCACTTTTGTCTTGAACTAAACTGAAAAACAGTAGATGCGTATCATCTGATCACTTGGGTTGATAAAAATAAAAATAATAATAATAATAATAATAATAATNAGTGAACGTAACGATTGAATTTTAATGAGATGGCAGCCATTATGACTTATGGTGTTATTTAAATAGCTAACTACGGTCGCAATAGTTAACTAAATAGCTAACTACGGTCGCGTAGAAAATGATTACACTATTTATAAAGCCGGCCACTTTAACAGCGGCAATATGCGACCCGAATTAGACAACTTTATTAACGTTTAATAACACTATTGTTAAATTTAGTTGTCAAAGCTGAGGTCTTCTTAGCTCCGACGTTAACTATGGCCTCGGAAAATCGGCTCAATAAGGACCGTCTCGTACAAGGATAGAGTCAATCCGTGCCCACAGGCAGTTACGTCACACCTATATGTATATAATACGTTCAAATAACCTTAATCCCAGCTACCGATCTATGATTCTATACCGTTTAAGTGTAATTCAATGCAACTTAAATACAAATTAAATACAATGTAATGAACCCATGAGACCGTTAATACATGACATTGATCGGTTTGGTTAGAGCAGTTAAGTATTCTGCGGTAAGTTTCATAGTACATTTGTTTAATTTCAGTTTACGCATTTGGCGTTAAGCATTTAATCCGTGGCAGTTAAGTTTTTTGCGTTTGCTTAGATACTTGTTAATTTTCATAGTTTTTATTTGTAATCATACTTAAACATACAAAGTATAGTAGTTTGTGACAAATCAATACTTTCTCGGGAAAGCGTAGTTCTTGTTATAACTCTTTCACATCCTGGTTGCGGGAAGAGATCTTGGTATTTGATACTTGAGCTCACAGATGCCAATTCGGAGCAAGCCAATACGGGGTTTTGTATTTTTAAAAAACGAAATCAGACATACCTTTGAGATACAAATGATTTGCCAATGAATTTGTATGTATCGAGGGGAAAGCGACAGGGTTCGTACTGATATTTGTTAGACAATGACTTTTTTGTTTATTATATATCGAAACATCGATGCATATCATGTATGAAAAATATCTTAATTCCAGGCAATCTAATAAAAGTAAAATTGAAATTTGTCAAGATGCTCTAAGTGAAATTTAATTTATTTTTTTAGTGCGAAAAGGTATCTTTGCAGTGAAGTGCTACTTACAATTCTTTCGCATTCATGTGATTGATGATAAGAACAAATCACAATGAAACGCTTTCGATTTATTGATTAATATATTAACAAAATATATTTTTTGTTTATTTAGAAAACTTCCAGAATAGATAATATTATGTAACTGATGAAAAATAAGAAAACAATTGAAACAAATATTCACTTAGACCTTGTTCGCATTGATATTATGTTGTTCATTTATAACATTGTTGATAACTTTTTGACATTATTTATTGGCATTTTGTGGATGTGTGTTATGATGTTTTATACACATATGTATATACTTACAACTATAAAGCTTATTAAAAAAATGACACCTTAATGGCAGAAAAACTAGTTGAATATGAACTACATTTCAAAGAGATGTGTTTCTTGTGTCGACCTCTACCTAAGTTCTGAATGTAAAACAATTTATTTTGTTAGAAACCATGAAAAATAAACTCAGTTAAGTGTATGATGATTAGAATTTAAAGTTGTGTAATGGTTCACTTGCAGATTGCCTCACATATTTCTGTTCCGGTTCCTCATACAAATGCCCTCGTGATTGCCAAACATAATACCTAGTTTGATGCATACATAGANAAGAAGAAGAAGAAGAAGAAGAAGAAGAAGAAGAAGAAGAATAGATAAAGTACTAATAATACTAATAATACTAATATTGCTAATAATACTAATAATACTAATAATATTACATTATAAATTAAATTGGCCGATTTTTTATATCTGAAAAGAATCGGATCGCGCGACGTCAACTGAGCAAAATGGCGTCCACATTCAGTCTTTTTCCAACGGTGATTAATAACATTCAGCCACAAATCCACGAAATAATAAAAAAATAATGACAAATAAACGTAGCACATAATTGGAATAATGATTTAACAAGATCGATTGCAATAATACCACCACCATCACCACTATCACTACCACTACCACTACTACTTCCATTACTACATGTACTACCACTACTACCAAAAATAATTATACTAATAATAATAATAATATTTATTTATTTATTTATTTTTGGTGATCATCGGTGAAACGGAAAGCGCGGTGGGTTTTGGCTTTAAGTTTTAACACACGAAATTCTTAATTTAGGTATCTTTCCCTTGTCTTCTGACACTGGGACTTAAACCCGGAAGAACTTAAGTTGGTGGTTTTAAACGACATTAGTTTGTTTTTACTGGTGCATAATCTATATGTCAACTATTTTCAAAAGTAGGATGAAAAATCCATTGGTAGAAAGGCTGGTGGTCATTACTGGCTAAAATGCACAAGCGCATAATTTGTATTATGACTGAGAAGTTAGTGTAAAACTAAAATAAAGTTTAGATCGATTTGCATCGAAAGCCAAATATTGGACATGCTCTTTGGTAGAACCAGTACTTGGTATTTTTAACATTAAAAAACGCACACAGAATACGGATCTTACCTGATTACTAATTGATAGCGTGGTTATACCTCAATGGGTTGGTAAATATTATACGCATATGTTGTACTGATTTATCGTTCGAAATAGTTTCAAAATCGCGGTGGGTAAACACAGAGACTCAAACGTGATAATTAGCTCTATGTTTACTGTGATGTATATCGGCAATTGATGGAGCCATATTTACGAAGGTGAAGATTACGCTATTAAATGTCTGAATACGATCATACATTATTCAAGCCATGTATCGTAACAAGTTAATAGTAACTTAACATCATCTCTGAAATACTCTGTTTGGCAAATATCTTCTAAAATTAACCCGCAATTAGGCAAGTGACCCGTTCAGAATAGCGACACGCTTCAATAAAACTCGACAAATTGTCAATACAGCGGTACTAAGTATTCAGTTAATGTTTCCAAAAAGGAAGCGAATAACGGTATCGAAAAAAGTGTGGTCTAAGCAATTTACTGGTACATGACTGATTTAGTATTGCGGACAGAGTTTGTATTTATTTTATTTTCAGATAATGGAAAGAGCAACACGTGTTTGCCTAGAGATTAGTAAAACACGACACCAAACGGCACGATATTGACAAAGAACGTATTTGTCACTTATTCTAATATCTGTTTATGTCGCGCATTTTGATCATATCAAAGATTACATATCAAAAGATCATTAAGAAGACCTTTTTCGGTTGATGTATATATTTTGTGAACAGCAATATAAAATAAAATGAGCCTCGCTCTGTGGAAAGGGAGTTTAATGCATGTGAGTAAAGTGTCGTCCAAGTTTAGCTTGTGCAGTCCGCACAGGCTGATCAGGGACGACACTTTACGCATTAACTGGACTTAAAGCGGAGGTGTCGTCCCTGATTTTACCTGTGCGGACTGCAAATGCTTATCTGGGACGACACTTTACGCACATGCATAAAACCCCCTTTTCACAGAGCGAGACTCGTATGCGATGCGCTTGATATTCGTCGTACCTGCAAACAATTGAATTGTACCGCTTTCTCACAAAGGTGATTGCCTTGGAAGTTTTGGTAGCATAGCAGAACTTCCGGCGAAACAGTCAAGCACACCTGGTTGTTTTCCGGATGTGAATCGGTTCCATGTTGTGCTTGGATTATCAAAACAAGCGGTGCCAGAAGGCAGACGCCTTTAATGATTTGTAAAATTGACACTACAAAGTTTGTTCTTGATACTCCACATAATTCATCAAAAAAATATTATCATATATTTATCCCTGCCAGCGAAGAAGGTTGGATATTTATATTTTATAATTTCAGTTAGAATGTCGATTGCGTTTTTCGTTTCGTTTCCGCTCATAAAGTCCAAAAGATTTCGTCATATTTTTAGCAAACTTTATAAATCTTATCGTTTTGTATATTAAACAGCTTAAACTGCAAATCGTTCGTGGTTAAAAAAAAATAAATCTAACGACCATTCTAGAAGTAATTTTAATTATAGAAGTAGTAGTAGTAGTAGAAGTAGTAGTAGTAGTAGTAGTAGTAGTAGTAGTAGAAGTAGTAGTAGAAGTAGTAGTAGTAGTAGTAGAAGTAGTAGTAGTAGTAGTAGTAGTAGTGATGGTGATGAAAGTGGTGGTGGTGGTAGTGGTGGTGATAGTGGTAGTGGTGGTAGTGGAGGTAGTGGAAAGCATTTACCGGGAGTGATTAAATTCATTGATAGATTGTACAACGAATTACAGTACAACCTCTATATCGTTTTGTTAATTACATTTTTAAAGTTTATGAAATGATCTAAATTACAAGAAAAGAAAAAGGCAATAATAGGTCTTGCCTCAGCACGGTCCAGGACAATCCATGCACATATGCCTTCAAAGAATTTTCATTCTCCTCAATGATGGCATCTTTATACATCCAAACATTATTTAATTTAGTTTGCCACATGCTTTCAGATCGCAACACATTATTTGTTCTACCTCATGCTTTATCAGTTGTATACTATTAAAAACATTGTATTAATAATGTTACATTGCCAAACGCTCAATTATTTCAAATATACGTACCATTGTATAATTATATATCTACTTCGTGTCTATAAGGAAATTAGTATCTGTGTATAGACGGCGTTCCTGGCTGAAACCGGTACTTTATCCCGAAAGAAATAAAAATGTTTGTCAATTTGTATATTTTCGGTTCGTGATCCACGTTTTGCACAATAATACAATTAAAACAATTTGCAGACAAACTTAACGTTCATATAAACATACGAAAACTATTAATGTATTCATGTATTTCTGATGATAAACTAATCCGTGAAACGGAAAGCGCTATCAGTTTTGGCCATCAGTTTTAACACACGGATTCTTAATTTAGGTAACTTTCCCGTGTCTTCTGTAACTGGGACTTACATTGTAAACCCGGAAAAACTAAAGCTGGTGGTCTTATGCGGCATTAGTTTGTTGATACTGGTGCATAATCTATATGTCAACTATTTTCAAAAGTAGGAAGACAAATCCATTGGCTAATGGTAGAAAGGCTGGTGGTCAATACTGGCTTAAGTGCAGAAGCGCATAATTCTTATTATCACTGAGAAGTTAGTGTAAAACTTAAATAAAGTTTAGATCGATTTGCATCGAAAGCCTTATATTGGACATGCTCTTTGGTAGAACCAGTACTTGGTATTTTTAACATTCTCAAAACACCCACAGAATACGGATCGAACCTGATTACCAATTCATAGCGTGGTTATACCTTAATGGGTTGGTAAATATTATACGCATATATTTAACTGATTTATCGTTCGAAATAGTCAAATCGCGGTTAGTAAACAAATAGACGCCAACGCTTGTGATAATGAGCCATATTTACACTGCGATCTCTATCGGCAATGGATGGAGCCATATTTACAAAGGTTAAGATTACGCAATCAAATGTCTGTATACGATCATACATTATTGAAGACGCTTATCGTAGATGGTTAATAGTAACTTAATATCATCCCCGTATTGTACTAGCTGAAATACTCTTTTTAGCAAATACCTTGTCTACTTAAATTAACTTGCAATTAGGCAGGTCCCTTTGGGAATAACAACACGCTTCAATAAAACAAGACAAACACAACATCCAAGTTTAATGTTATTGTCGTTGCTATAAAGTAAATATGCCGATTGAAACGGAAGAAATAATTCGTATAAAGTTTCTCTCCTTGGGATTATATTTACACATAAGTTGCAGTGTATTAGAAACAATATAACTTAGTTTATGCTAGACATATGGAATATAAATGATAAATATACAACTGTTTTGAACGTAAAAAGAAAAGAAAAAAATCGACGTTGAGAAGGAGCAGAATCCATCGTTCTGACATCTTCGTTTATTGGCGTTTCATTCAAGTAGATTTCTCGCAGAGATGGCATTAATGATTACTGTGTTGTTTGGAATGCTTGCGAGCGATACGGTTCGGGCGGCGACAATTTTTGACACTCAAAATCCTCTTTCGAATCCAACGAAAGATTACAATGTCAACGTAAGACCGGCGATCGAACAACTCTTACCAGTCAATGTGACGTCACAAATGTACCTGAAATCAATTATGGAGTTTGATGAAGTTCAGGAAACTTTGTCCTACACTGTAGCCCTCGAAATACAGTGGGATGACTTCCGACTAATTTGGGACCCGACTACATACGGGGGTGTGTGGATGTTGAATGTTCCATTGACGCAGATATGGTTCCCGGAGCTGATTCTCTCGTCTCCGGCCACGAGCACAACCTATATAACACAGAGCTGGAGTAAAGCCCGGGTTTATTACGTTGGGTATGTGATGTATACAGAAGGAGCGATGATTGAAAGCACGTGCGAAGTAAATGTGAAGTACTATCCGTTCGACGTGCAGTCTTGCAACACATCCTTCGTCTCACTGGGTTACGAGAACACAGAAGCGAATCTTATGTGGTTGAACGAGTCAATAGATACATCATTGTATCCAGGCAACTCTATGTGGGATTTAGAATCAACATCTGTTAGTGTGCAAACTGTCGGCGCTGCAGGAGCTGTACAGGAAATGTACGTCACATTTAATCTCCGCAGAAAACCGGAGTATGCAATCGTTAACGTTCTATTGCCGATTTTATTTCTTGGTATTCTTAACGCGTTTGTGTTTCTGTTGATACCTGAATCTGGCGAGAGGATCGGCTACAGCATCACGACGCTGCTTGCAATCGCCGTCTACATGACAATCATCATGTCCACTCTACCGCAGTCCTCAGACCCAACCCCGCTGATTAACTACAAACTCTTGATTGACATCGTATACAGTTCTCTCATAATTGTAGTTGTAATACTGAACATGCGTATGAACGGAAAAGCCGATGATGTCCCGGTGCCGAAGTTTTTGGTATCTTTCTATCTCGTCATGACTTTCAGAGCCTGTGGCGGAAATCCAGTGAGTCCAGCGTCAAACGGCTTTACAACCGATCAAAATGCCACCAGTCCAAATGGAAGCGAGAGCAGACTACAGGAATGTGATAATCCAGACTTCACGATCGTGAATTCCGTGGACGCTCAGAAAGTAACATGGAAGCAGTTCAGCTTTCTTCTGGACACTATTTTCTTTGTGCTATTTGTATGTTTTTCTTTTCTTAGTTTTGTCGTTTTTATTTCGATTCTGAAAAGCGGATCGTAATGTAGGACAAGATCAGTGGCAAAGGAGACATATGAGCCCCGCTCTGTGAAAAGGGGGATAAATGAATTTGCAGTCCGCACAGGCTTATCAGGGACGTCACTTTCCGCTTTTAGGATATGTTTTGTTAAAAAAAGTATCTTCTTGGCAAACATCTAGTTTATGCGGAAAATGTCGTACCTGCTTAGCCTGTGCGGACTGCACAGGCTAATCTTAAACGACACTTTACGCACACGCATTAAACCCCCTTTTCTTAGAAAAGAGACTTTCTGTAAACGAAAACATATCATAAAAGCGGAAAGTGACGTCCATGATTAGCCTATGCGGACATCACAGGCTAATCTGAGACGACTCTTTACGCACATGCATTTAACCCCGTTTTCACAGAGCGAGACTCATTAATAAACACAGGTTGAACTTAAAAAGTCAAACACATAAATGCATTCGCGAGCATGTGTTGTTTGTGAATTTAAATTGAAACAGCAAGATATATTGTCCCAAATAAGTGATGTTCTCGGCCATTACATTAAAACATAATGACTTGGTCGTAAGGATTTAATCTCTCTTTAATACCGGGATAGTATTTCAAAAACTTATATTTAACCCATTTATTCCTAGTGGACTCCCCCATCCTTCTAAAGTGGATAAATTTATTTCCAAAATAAGGGATGTCATTTTACAGAAATTCCTTTAAGCAAACAGCGCAGACCCTGATGAGACGCCGCATTATGCGACGTCTCATCTGGGTCTACGCTGTTTGCCTAAGCCTTTTTTCTAGACGCTAGGCATAAATGAGTTTAAAATGAGTCCGTGCTTGTATTGACACTCTTCCAGCTGTTATATTTTTAATGTTAAATGTGTTTTATGTCTTTTCCTTTCTCAAATAAAATAAATAAAATACAACTTTAATACTATACGTTTATGTTCAGAACACATGTTAGATTTGATTTTATTTCTATAGTCAAATCTCGACAAATGTGTAGCTTGTCTTGTGCATCAATTTTCAACAAGGGGTAACATGTTCATAGACGCTTGATAAATGTTATGCATTGTCCGATTTCATTTTCAACTTTAGTTTACAGTTTTTCATAAAACAATAGTAACTGCATATGTGTATTCTTAAAAACAAATAATTTTATTAACAATTTGCTGGAAAAACATTTGTTCTTAGACTCTATGTGTTAAATTAGGTGTTGTTTATATAGAGTATATTATTTATGACATATATTTTGCAGTGATACAGTTGGTAACTATTGGGATCCAATCATTCTACCAGATAATAATCACAAGAAGCCAACGTATCGAGGGGTGAACGGAAGACTGTCGTAACTCATAGTAAATAAAGAAGGAGATACAACAGTTTTCCGTTCAGCCCTCGATATGAGCCTCTTTCTGTGAAAAGGGGGCTTAATGCATGTGCGCAAAGTGTCTGCCCCAGATAAGCATGTGTAGTCCGCACAGGCTAATTAGGTACGACACTTTCTGCTTTCATGGTAATTTGTGTTCCAATGAAGTCTCCTCGTAGCAAATATTGAGTTAAGGAGGAAAGTGTCGTCCCCGATAAGCATGTGCGGAGACTTCACATGCTAGTCTGGTACGACACTTTACGAATATGCATTTGGAAATAAATTTGAATTATCCAAGTGCTTTTAGTTAAAAGATTGGCCTTTTTTGGGTGAACGCATTAGACAAAGATAGTGTTAAAGTTGGGTTCCACTCATCATTTAAAGAACAAATGAACCGCGATCTGTGAAAACGGGGTTTAATGCAATACGTAAAGTGTCATCCCAGAGTAATCAGGGACGATACTTTCTGCTTTTATGATAGTTTTCGTTTAAAAAAAGTCTCTTATTAGCAAAAAATCCAGTTAAGGTGGAAACTGTCGTCCCTGATTAGCCTGTGCGGACTGCACAGGCTTATCTGGGATGACACTTTACGCACATGCATCAAAACCCATTTGCTCAGAGAGTGTCCCAAATGTATGTATTTCAACAAAACTTCAACTATATTATGCATTATATAACTTCAAATATAGATGCGCTTAATGCATAGGGTCAAGGTCACAGTAGCTAAAAATGGAACAACAATTTATGCTCAATAACTTGAGTTCAGAGGATGACCTTTCTGTAAAACTTAAAATATTAATAAAACACATTTTTTCCTCGAACTTTGCTTGCTTTTGCATGTGTGTAGGACAAGGTATAGATACCAATTACTGTGTGTGATTTCAAACATTGAAACCTTATATTAGTATATTGCTTATGGTTGCCTTGTGTGTGGGTGGCTGGATACAAAGTAACGTTTATAAATTGAAACAATACACACATTTTTTATGTTTTTGTTAAGATTGAGATTGATTTCAGCCATGTTTATGCCATTATACATTCCACATGGTGTGGGTCGGATGAACGTAAAGGTCAACGTCATCTACAGTAGGTAGAAATATAGACAATTGTGTGAACTAGTGATTTTATTAAATATGGGAATCAAACGATGCATACATGTATATGTTGAATATGACGGAATGCTGTTGCTGAAGAAAACGCGTCTTACATAGACTGTGGTCTTTCTTAAAGGGACTTAATCACAGATTTCGGCAAGAATACTAAAAACAAGAAAAATAAAATAAAAAGGAAGTAATCCATAGTTTTGAGTTTATTCATATAAAGTGTTTGTCTTATTATTCATATAAATGACATATTAAGGGGGCCATTGATTCCCATTTATTAATAAATATTATTGAAAATGCTCTGTATTGCCATGGTAACCACCCTTTTGAGACACATGTGATGTTTATATTAAAATATGCCAAGACTTTAGCCATTTACTTAACAGATATGGTCCGACAGAGATATTGATACAACCCATACAATGCCTCATTTACAGCACAATTCATCAAGTAGGGCCTTAATATCTAATCGACTGTATCTATATGCGATTTTTGCGAAACTTTTATGTGGTACTGCGTAATAAGGCGTCTGATAGTAAACATAATTTAAATCAAAGATTTTTCAAACAGTGAAGGTCGACATTTTTTATTATACAGTAGAAGGTAGAATTTAAAGGGCAATTTAAAATTTTTGATTACTTAATTAATACCCTTTCTAACACAATGAAACGGCGTTTGAGGTGAAAAGAATGTAGACACGCACGCGATGTAACGGCGTTTCGGCATTGGACTTTAAATAAAATCTACAATTATATCGACAAATTCATATAATTAGAACTTATCAAATACAGATTTTCATTGAATATATTTGTCTTCGTGAAAGATAAAACCTGAATACGAACATATCGCTAACTAGCCCAAGCAGGTATTTATAATATAGTAGGTACGTAGTTCAACGAGACCTTTACGCGCCTGTACGCCGTACTTTTCGTCGGGTAGTTCAACAACAAATATGAACAAGTAAACTATATTGCTTCGTTATACCACTAGTACTAATGATGTTGTGTTACACGTTGCACAACGTACAAAACACAAAGAAACACACGAAAACTTAAGTTTTAAGAACCTGTGATTTGTGTAATCATTTTAACAATTCATAACACATACAAATTAAAAAAAATATCAACAATTGTGCACTGAGGCTAACGGAGTTTGGAATTTTAATAAGTTTATTATTTAAAGAAGACAACGTTTGATAAAGAAATTGACATGGCAAAAAAGTAGGGCTTTCATATCTAATCGACTGTATCTACATGCTTTTATTGCGATCATTTTAACATTTCATTACACATACATTGATACAAAAAAAACAATTTTGCACTGAGGATAACGGAAGTTGGAATTTAAATGAGTTTATTATTTAAAGCAGACCATGTTTCTTAAGAAAATTAACTTGACAAAAAAGGTTTAATAATATTAGTACCTCTGTTCAATGTCCAACCCCATGCGACGTATAGTTTAAATAATTCAGATAACCGTAAGTTAACTTTTGAAGAATGCATAATTTCGACATAATTTATGACATTTAATATACTTCAAAGGAGTGTGTCCATTAACGAGTTTAAAACTTATTTTTATTTTTTTTATTTTTTAATGATTTAAATAATGTTATTTACAAATAATCTTGTGTTATTATGCAAGTATATAACTCGTTTGCTTCTTTTTTAAGGCAGCTAGAAAACGATTCAGCCTTCGCCAGTACAGGTCGACTATTACCGGTTATCGCCGAGGTGACAAACGTCTTGAACACGCGGGCTGTCACGTATAGCATTGAAATAACTGTTTGTTTGTTTGTCTTCCTTATGTGGTAGCGCTTACATTTCCCTATATGTGTATAAAACTAGTACGAGTTGCAATTATTCCATTCCTTTTTATAAATAGGATACAGTGAAATAAAGTGAGTTGCGTAAATCTGAATATGTAAATATTCATATATCAGGGATTTAAAAGATTTAAAA
>VMBQ01001022.1:45241-100590 GCA_007657795.1 Dreissena rostriformis | reverse complement strand
TAAAAAAAAAAAAAAAAAAAAAAAAAAAAAAAAAAAAACAAGAAGCAAATTAACAATTATTTCAATTTTTGAGGAGTCAAACTGAATATTACAGTGGGTATTTTTAGCGCGGCTCAAAAATTTCTGTTTTGTTTTTTTTTGTTACAAGGAGAAGTATCACATTGTACAACAAGTTTGATTGCTTTATTTATTATAATTATTTTGTTAACAGTTTCCTTACATTGATACAAATTTATGGCAAATAAATACTAAATTTAACATTTGTAATACATCCGAATTACAGTAACAATTCTATTATAAACTGTAACAATGACCACAATTAATTATTAAAAGCTATTTACATGTTTGCAATACACACATGCTCACACTTGTATATTGTTGTGGAAAACGGGTTATATTGCATACAATTATAAAATCGTTTACGTTAATGTTTTTTATTTATTTATTTATTTATTTATTTATTTATTTATTTATTTATTTTCATTAACAAAATCGTTGCATTGATTCACATAATACAATTTCTAGGGTATAATCAATCTTGACCACATGGGCATGATTTAAACAAACTTAGTAGAGAACCATTAGACAAAGTCGAAAACAATATATTAAACCCCTAAGCTTTGCAGTTTCAGAAATTTAAGATTTAAAAGTTATTTACTACATACGTTTGATAAAGCATGTGACCCATGAATTCATTATTTGAACTACTAATGACAAACACAAACAAATATATAGTATGATGTGGGGTCGGCGAAGTCACTTAGCCGATCATCTTAGTACTAGTTTTATTTTGAGCATGCAATCTAAAGATTAACGTTAGTTTCATGTATAAGTCCATGACAGATATTCATAATTAAGGTTCTAAATGTTGGTTTTTACTATACGAATTTTAAGTTTATTTTGCAAAATCTGATTGTAAATATTAACTAAATATAAATTGAATAGTTAATTTTTGTAGAATACTGCTTGAAGATCATGTTATTAAATGTTTAAGGCCTTTCAAAATTACTGACTGAATTCGATTACCGCACTATAATTTGATTCTATTCCAATAATTGTCCTACTTTGCATAAAGGTGTTTACTGAAAACATATAATGAAAGCAATTTAACGGGTTTCAATTTAAATTTCCTGACACGACAATTAAACAAAGAGTTCCACAATGAGGTTATAATAAAGTATATTAAGTATAATTGCTTTGTAATGCCAATTAGAATGGATACAACCTTTCCCAACAATTTTGAAATATCAAATTAATATTTGTTTGCAACTTTTGTTTAGATAATGAACATGGTTGAATACCAAAGTAAATTGTAATAAAAAGTCCCTACACTGATCCGACATTTTTTTTAACCGTTCAAACGCGCAGTTGCACTTTAATTAAAACAATACTTTTTTGTAAAAAAAAATAATTCAGGATACATATGGTAAACTCTCACGAATGAGTGGGCTCTCCACTTTATCCCATTAAAAATGGTGAAATATTTAAAGAAACATCCGTACAAATGTTAACTGGGTCGAGCTTTATTCTCCCAACACAGATCTTAAAAAGTCACGTGGTATAGGCACCGTAAAACTAAAGTGGATAAAAGGCGACTTATACTATATGTTTGCTATCTCAATTTGTTGTGAGTGGTATGCCATTATGCTAGATAGTTCCTTTATCAAAGTCAGAGCAATACCCATTTATTAATAATGTTCATTTGAAGTGGATGATAATAAATATAATATTTAAAAAGAAACATGGCCCGTTTAAGAATAATGCCTTTACTTACAATGTCTTATAATTTATGTTAAGTATAAATCAGTCGCCTTATTGAGCTGTGACGGTATTTTATAATCTTATCCATATAATACATCATTGAAAAAATCTCGACGGTATGAACCGTTACTATAGACACATATATTCCCATTTCAAGTATATAACAGGCAAGTTTTAGGATTCATTTTTCCGATATGGTTGGCAGCTAATAGACCATGTGTACACCTTAGGGTCACTGTGACTTGACCTATGACCCTTTTATCTCCCTAAAAGTATTTACCCATTTATAGTTATAAGCAACTTAATTACCAACTTATTTTTAAAATGCACAGGCATTTCATGTTTTTTTTGTAGGGAAAAACAAGTATCGCAAATTTGGATCTGTTAGTATTGACACGAACTGAAGAGCTCAAATATATATCAGTATCCTCTACAAGTCATATTCAACAGTATATCGAAAAGAATTTAACACAATTTAAGTAAAACTTAAACTCCAGACGATTCATATCTACAGAAAAAAACACGCGTGTAATCATGCGCCAGTTACAGTGAATAGACAAAAGGAAAACTGCTTGGACGGTACAGAACAATGCAACAAAACACAACATCGAAAATGATTAAAACTGTCGTCAACGCCTGTGCAGTGCATTGGGGGATTATTTTCAAAAGTATGACGAATCTGCTTCTTAGCACATAATTAATCACCCTATACGCAGATGTGAATATACATTTACATCCCGTTGCAGTTCTAACTAAAATCATGCAAAATGATAACTAAAATAGCGGAATTGCAACACTTTTTAAGGCAAAAATGATATAAAAAAACAAGTGCCAGCTAGGTATCTACTCGTTGAAATGATTTCAACATTAGCATGGTACAGAGCAAGCTCCAAATCACATTCGTGCATCTCAGGAATGGTGTTAAATGCCAGACTGTAGAAAACTTTGTGTTACAAATATTTTTATTTGAAATCATAATTTTAAAATAAATCTTATATGATCATTACATCAGGTGTCTATGCAGACAGAAAAAGAAGACAATACCTTTTGTAACTGGACCAACATATGAATTTAATACTAAATTGCATTTGTAAAGTGCAGTTGTGCCGTAGATGGTTGACAGTTGAATGCGGCGTATTTCATAGCCAAAGCTAAAGTTCTTTAATTTCTTTTAAAATACATACGAACTAATATATAATAAAACCTAGCGCCAAGATTTTAACTCAAGTCTTACAGTGTCTGCTGTCTCTTCTAGTCAAGCGTATTTAAATGTGTTAAATGTGTTCACAATTATTATAAGAATCTATTGAAACAAAAAACGCACGCTGAACTATAGAACCAAAAATCATAATAATAGTGAATGTTTGACCTTTATCGCTTAATTTGTGACCTTTTGACCCCCACTGATGACCCTTACCTGAACATACCAAAACAAATATTTAATTGAGAGTCACCAATGTGTGACACATGCATATTTACAAATAATTTCTTAAAAAGGTTTCAATTTATTGCACAAAAATATAACAAAAATGTCTAAAAACCAAAATATATCCAAAATATTGACCTTTGACCTCTGACTGTGACCTTGACATCATGAATTTACAATGCATATGTATATTATCGTCATGGCTAGTATATTGTACAGTTACATGCCAAGTTTCATGAAAGTATGTCCATTAGTTTAAAACAATATTAGGCAACACTTAGACAAGTGGTAAATTCACATTGGTATCACACTGTTGCCATGGAAGCACTGATTTTAGTGCTTTATAGATGTACCCCAATGCTGCTCCCATCTTTATTTACATCGCAATACCATACACTTCGATATCTGAAAGTATCTTTCCAGTGTAAAACAGGTAACACAAATTTGAAAATGTTCCCCAACTATATGTAAATAACGTAGTTATGGTCATTTTTGCCTTGGAAATAAGCACACTTTTGTGTCCGGAACCACATCGTTGAACTGTTTAGGCAGATTTCATTGAAACTTACTTGGTATGAGTGTATATATGAATAAAAAGAGTATGCACGTCAAATTGCAACGCAAAATATTTGTCAATAACGGACTTTGGGCTTTTTTTATTTAAAATTCCTTTTTTATATAAGATTTGTTCAGTCTTGAGCTGTATCTCCAATAACATTTTAGCCGCAGCAATGAAACTTACCGCAGTTGTTCTCAGTCATCTGGGGCTGAGTCACATGCAAGACCCATAACCCTAGAGACAAGGTAAAGATTACACATTAGGTCAAAGATCACACATTTGATGAATTATTCATAATTTAGTCATAACTTCAATATACATCAAAGGATTCTGAAATAACTGTCTACAAGTGCTCTCCTTTCTCTGGCTGTGTGTCACAAGTAAGACTCAGGTCTCTCGGGGCAAGATCAAGGCCACATACTGATGTCATATTTTGATTAAATATGCATTATTGTGTTAGGGTTCCTACCATACATCAAGAGATTGACACCAAACCATAAACAAAATGTATTTGGCGGTTGATGTTAATTCAACGAATTTGCTGGTTTACATTTTAATCGGTGGGACTAATAGATTCGAAAATTATAATGAAGAGTTGCGCTTTGCCAAGTCTTGCGTGTGCTTAAAGATGCATTTTGGCGGAAGGTCCACTCCCTTCAGCAGCGGACCTTTTTGGCACAGTTCTCGAAACACAAAATTTGATTTTTGATTAAGCAATTTAATTTCTATAATTCTTGTCTCCATTACACGTGTTGTTGTTTTTTTTTTTTCATCTTCTTGTGCCATTGTTCGTATGATATTTGAACTATTGCAACCGCAAAACAAATGTCTATATGCATTTATGTTCCCGTCATTCGTGAGTTTGACCCCTGTTAGGTTTTTAGATCTTGTGTTTCGATATTTATGTGAGAATAAATATCTGATTGGGAATTGTATTATGTTTATTTAATTGTTTCATGTTCATGTTTGTTGCAAAACTTTTTTGTATACTTTTATATTTTAACATTATACAGAGGTTTACATGGAGTAAGCCCTTTTAGATGACTGCGTGCAATTTGAATTTTTAACTGGTTCTAATATACAATTGTTTATTTTATTTCTGAATATCGTACCATTATAGTTTTTGTTTAGGTATGTGAGAAAGCTATATTTAAAAGATTGTTTATACTATTATAAGTTAATTTATTTTGTTGTATACATCACGTGTTATATTTTCATATACATAATGCAATACAATCATGAAAATGCAATAATAAATTATAAAAAATGATTAAATTCAGTATTCGTTAACTTTTTAATTTATCGACCGTGAAAGTCCTCATATGCATGTGTATTCGATAGTGAATACATTTTGTTGTCAGAGAAGTTGATTTTCGTTATAATTTGATTATTTTTCATTCAAAATGATGTTTTTACTAATTAATATCATAGAACAGAACATAATTTTATTACATATAAACTTTACAGTTTCTAGTGTTAAACAAAATGATTATACAAAATACATGAATACATGAATATAGTCAGTCGTTTTTGCAGAAATGTTTCTAATCAAGTAATGGATGAACTTTACAGATATTTAAACAAAACTCATTTTATCTCACATGTAAAAAGCGTCTCAAGCTGAATATGGAACCGTTTTTGTATGTCATTGCAATCGATAGAATAAAACAATAATTTTTAAGAACACAAAATAATACAATTTGAATCCGAATCAGTTAACATTTTAGTAACATACACACTTCCTAATTATATTTATACTTATTGTGTATGCAACAATTATATAGGCATATACTAGTTTCAGACATGGTTAAATACAGCATTTCATATAATGTCACAATGTATTTAGTTTGAAGTTATACATATACTTATACATATAACACAACTATAAAATGATATGAGTATAAGTTATACATATACAAGTTATACATATAACACAATTATACATTGCAATGAGTATCAAGTTTGCGAATGTTTAGTGCTTCTGTTATGAACTTTCCTAACTTGAACATTTCACTTTTATTTTGTGTAGTTATCCAAGTGCGTGAGTTTGAACATGTTCGGTCTACCTCTATAGTACGTTTTTATGTTGTTTTCTCTTATTTTGACAAATTTGGCACATTTAAACAAAAAGTGGAATACATCCACAACTTCATGGCTGTTACATAATTGGCAGATTCGTAAATTCTTTCCACTCTATCATACCTGCCAGTCTGAATTCTCAAGTTATGTGCACAGATGCTAAATTTCGTTACCGCTGATCTTAAATTTCTTGAAACAATCGTCTTTAAATATGATTCCAACTCAAATGTTGTTTTTTAATACTTTATATACAATTAAAACCCTAGTATCATTAATACCTCGTGTTTAATCTAGTAAGTATTCGTCGATAACTCTTTGTTTGAACAAAGACAAAAAATTAACCTCATTTATATGTGAGTTATTAGACCACACATAATTAAATCCGTATTTAGATAGTAAGTCCCTCACCTTTCCGAATCATAGCCACACGCTAACCACCAGTGAGATAATCGATTGACGAATATCGATGAACAATTAAGTTGATATTTTTTAATTAAAACGCTGCCAGGAGACAAGACAGTAATAAAATACGAATGATCGACGATAGATCGACAATCATTACACAGATACCGCTTAGATGACGTCATTTCCTGTTTATGTCTTTGTTGACATCAATATAATTGTTTTGTTGAGTAACATAAAGAAAACTCTAGTCAATTTGTAAAAAACAAACTGTGAAAAAGCTTAGTTAGGCAAAATATATCAGAAAAAGAGTGAAACTTGTTCTGTGTAAAAAAAATTGTTATCCCTTCTGGATACGAAACTGAAAATACTCTTTGTCAACATATCTACGTTTTTATTCTTTTTAGGCATTTAAACAAGTATCACTACCCTGAAGTGGTATTTAACAAAATACCACAATCCCGCCTACTCAAATGCAAAATTTCGGGAACTAATTAACACATTATGAATACATTTCATAGTTTTTGACGATATTATAATATTAAAAAGTACATCGACAACAAAACTAAACAATTACAATTACATTGTTGTATGTGTAATGTGTATGTCTCATTCAATTTAAGCGTACTAAAGCATAAAAACTACCGAAATTTGCAAGTTTTCGTCATAATGTTCAGTTTTGAAATTAGTAGAAATTTAGCAGTTTTAACTCAAAAGTGTATGTTGCAATATTGGAAATAAAATCCTAACTAGGCCGTTGACACTATGTTTTTTTTTCAGTTGTTCATATTGAATTCGTATTTATGATAAGCAGATACATTTTAAAAATAACTATTATTGGGAAAAAAAATCACCGAAACTGCCGCAACACCCCTTAATGAAAAAGGGCGGACTTACCATTTGATTCTCAATCTTGGTTCCCTGAAGCCAAGTTAGCGCATTACGGGGGTTCATAACTCCCACACAAAAAAATATGAACAACCAAGCAACCGCCGTCATCATCATCACAGCATCAACAACAACCCAACAGCAGCTTTAAGAGCAACACTTTAATCAACATCCAAAATAATACTACACAATCAGCAGTCGTAACAACCACATAAACAAGAACAACAACAACAACAACTATAGCGTTCTTACAACAACAGGTTCTCTATCAATCGGAACCGGAACCGATAAGACCACCATATGGCAATGAGCACTTTGACTCATGTAGACCGAGCAAACAAACGGACGTGTAACGCGCGCGCGTACCCTTTTCCGGCTTGGGCAAAGAAGATAATTATAAGGATACTATTAGATGTTATAAGAATATAAAGTTGTTATGCTGATGCCCATTTAAATGGTCACACTGTTTCTTGAAGAAGAAACTCCCCCTTAATCTTGCGAACAGCCTTATAGCGCTTTGATTCGTATTAAGGTTCTGATTTGATATGAATACAATTTATTCTATATGTTTCCCGTCTTTTAATGGCTTTTTTTCACATTCCGCCATGTGGTACAACGTTTCGTCGTTATCGCCTCATCGCGGGGATCACCCCCGGGATTCCAGCAGGGCTGTTTAAAGGTTAAAATCATTAACAATGACATTAATTGTTTCTATATAATATGTTTCGGAATATTTCAGAGCAGTTTCTAGTCGTATTATTATTATTATAAGGAGCATATACGCATTGTTTATGGGACGATGTTTGGGACATGTTAAGCGTAATGGCGCAAGATTAAATAGATAAATGCTCTTGACAAATGTCTATTTTAGTAAAAGGTATACCCTGTTTAAGACATATTGCTACTCTAGTTCATGTCATTATATCTCTTTTCTTTTCTTTTTACAAATACACAACAACAAAACTAAGCAATTAAAATTACATAAAAAGTAGATTTATAATCATACTTATGATATTCCTACACATCCGAAATAGTATTTAATAATGAGTGTGTTCGTGTTAAAGTACGAAATCCAATGTTTTCTATGTTGTTTTGAATTTCCATATCATAATTACAGCGGAAAAGGCGAAACATTATACAACATCTGTTGATATTAATTCCTTTTCTTTCAAAATAAATCTGCAAATAATAAGTTCCAGAATGTACCTGAAAGCAAAATTTTAAACATCACAATATCCGCATAATAGCATACTACCGGCGATAGAGATGAAATATCCTCGATATATAAATCGGGCGCAACAACCCTCAAGAGGATTCTTTGATGGCGGCGACAAACAACCTAGTAATTTGACTAATAGCTTCCATAGGCACCCTATTTTATGAACCGCTACACAATTAGTGATAATTGTTAATTTGTGACTTACTATATTCCCTTCTGATTCGCTTCTGACTCGAATCCAATTATCATTCCTGCATTATTAAACAATTATTCGCGTCATTGAATCTAATGTAATGTTTTAACCTTTTGAACACAAAAATAACAGTATGAGATGATTACCCCTTCATCCCACTAGATTAATAATCTAACCATAGATGACACAGCCATCAGGCAAATTACTCATAAAATAATTACCTCGGCAGAACCAGATCCACTAGTTACTGAGAATTTATGACAAAGGTGCCTGACCGAAAATGAAAATTGGCGCGATACAAATAAATTTATTATACTTGTTCAAGGAGTTTTGAACGAACAAAATAAATCGAAAATTATGAAACTATGGATGCAAATACAAAGTTTGCTAGTAATGTGACATTGATAAACGTTACAGAACAGGAGACGTTCAACACGACGTTATCAAAGTTGGCCGAACGGAGATTTCCGCCAGTCGATTACTATGTAGACACGAGGGCGCTGCTCTGGAGGGTCATCCCGCCTATTCTTATTTCCATTGGAACGATCGAAAACGCTATGACTATTTTCGTGCTGCTTCGCCAGAAGAAGATGACGTCAACAGCGGTGTTCCTGTTTGCTCTGGCGCTTTAAGACACGCTCATATTGTTCAGCGCACTAGTGCCAGACTGGGTGCGTTACACCTGGGGCGTCGACACCTGGATGCTGAGAAACCCCGGGTGTAAAGCGAAAAACTACCTTGCCTACTGCAGTACCCACCTCTCCTCGTGGCTGATCGTGGCTGTCACGCTTGAGAGAGCAGCTTGCGTGCTCTTACCGCATAAAGTGAGACTGTACTGTTCCCCACGAAACGCTGGGTTGATTATCGTCACCATTGTGCTAGCCGTGTTTGGAATTAATATTATAATACCCGTGATATTTGATGTGATTGGAAACAAGGGCGTGAAGTGCGCTCCGTCCACGAAGGGATACTACTACCTATATGACTACGTTTACCAATGGATCGCCTTCACGTTAATGTTCGGCGCCCCGTTCCCGCTGCTACTGATTGGCAACGTACTCATCGTAGTGCAGCTCGCGCGTTCCCGTTCAAGTCGTCAGCGGATGAACATTTCCGGTCAGGCGCGCGACACGCGTTCAGTGTCGGTGCCATGATTGCCCTGTGCGTGCTGTTTCTCATCACGATGACACCGATGTCTGTCGGTATGGTTTACTTCCCCTACCAGACGAACCATCTCCTGGCGCGCGCTTCAATTGATCCTTACAAGGCCTGGTACGACAACCAGAACCTGCAATTGCTGCACAACGTTGCCATTCTGGTCAGCTACTTCAACGCCACCTTTAACTTTGCCATCTACGTGTTCAGCGGATCAAGGTTCGGCGCAGAGATGAGGAGCCTGCTGTTTTGTAAGGCAACAAAAGGCACCAACCTGTTTGGAAACAAGGGGCCGATGCAGACGAAATCTTGTTGCCACCTGCAGCAAAATGCCGACGAACCCCGTTATCATTTACAATATTTGACATAATTGCATTTTTCATAATATTAAACACATATCCTGGATCTGATTGTGTGTATTGGTCATAACTATTGGAATTATTCTACACCTTTAATAAATGTCTGATTTTGAAAATAAGGTGACACGGTGTTGTATGTTAACATTCCTACTATAATTATGTAACGCCTATGTTTATGTATAGATCTTTGCAAATATCGTATTATAAAATAAAGTCTTCTGGAGATGTATATGAGCCACGCTTTTTAAAAACGGGCTTATTGCATGTGCGTAAAGTATCGTCCAAGATTAGCCTGTGCAATTCGCACAGGCTAATCATTGACGAAACGTGTCCGCCTCAACTGGATTTACGTTCAGAAGAGACATTATTTAAACGAAAAATTTCACAGGCTTATCTGGGGCGACACTTTACGCACATGCATTAAGCCCCGTTGTTCAAGATTGGCTCATATCAGCTAATTCCATTTCTATGACTTTAAAACTCTGAGCAGTCACATAACAAATTGTTGGATAATAATATAATTACGTACTTTGTTAACCTACACATATGTGTCGTGTTCTGAGAAAACTGGGCATAATGTTGTGCGTAAATTGTCATCCCAGATTAGCCTGTGCAGTCCGCAGAGGCTAATCAGGGACGACAGTGGCCGCTTTTATGGAATTTTTCGTTTAAATGATGTCTCTTCTTAGCGAAAATCCAGTTTAGGCGGAAAATGTCGTCCATGATTAGCCAGTGCGGACTGCACAGGCTAATCTGGGATGACACTTTACGCACATGCATTATGCCCAGTTTTCTCAGAAAACGACACATATGAAGTCTTACACTTTCTTTGCCGTGTATTCTGATATTACGAATAGAGCCGATACATCATCGCAAATTATTCAATAAATATATTGCCATCAAATATATCGTAGTGCATTAAGATGTACATGTATTTCTTAAACAAAACACTCACTTTTGTTGAACGAGTCTCTTTATCCATACGTGACAACTGTAACATTTACTGGAAGAAACGCCCAATGCCACACTGTTCAACTGGTACTTTGCTATCGCCTCCTGGTTTACATTGAGGTAGCCCCGTTTATAAATGAGGATATATCCTGTGGAACTCTAATTCATCGGGCAACTACAGAAAAGGTATGATATGTTGTATTCCCATTGGCTGACATCTGTCATGTATCACGGGCATCATCCGCATGGGTATGGTTGGTTATTGAATGCAAAATAACTTTAGTGTTACTGCAAGACTTACCTAAAATCGATGCGATAAATAGAGGATATTTGTTGGATACGGTGGAATATCGAATTTAATTCACGAGTGATCATAGAAAATATATTATTTGTTTTTGATCACGAATAAAATTTGAAATTCCATCGAATCCAACAATTTTCCCTTTTTGATGATTTTGTTCACCGTTTATTTTACATTTTTAAAGAGTTAAGCTTGAGAATTACGCTAACATTATTTTTAATAAAGTTATTGTTCACTGTTTGAAATAGTGAATTATCAGTTTTAATTCACTGATATTCCTCTATAAACCACCAGAAAGCATAAAATAATGCCTTATTCTAAAAAAATGCGGCCCGAGTGAGTTCAATTTATTTATTCTCGTTTGTTTTCTTTTAATAGGTCAATTATGTGTTCCTTTGCTTCTGTTCTTCTATTATGTCAAGTAAAGACTTAGAACGACATACTTTAAATGCACCTGTTACTTAAACATCTTTAAAGAAGTATGTTATACTTTGATGAGTAAAACCATTTATCCAAGATAGGATGCGTCCAACGTCGTGCGTTTTTTGTTGCTAAATTTTATCAGAGACAAAGGGACTGTTTTGGAAGTTGTAATTTGCCTCTATTAAAAAATGAATAAAAGGTATGAGAATAACATACATAACAAAATATTTATATAAAAAAATGTGGTTATTCATATACATGAATATTTAAAAATGTCCGGAAAGGCTGCAAATTGCTTTTTGATCACATAAGTTTCACCAATGTCGCCAAAACTGGTTCTATACGCGATTTTATGTCACCAACAAAAATTCATTGGGAACTGCGAAACAGTGCGAAGTATTTCAGAGACCAATATCACATTTTGCAAAGTGTATTGAGTATAAATCGACCTTTAAGTGAGACTGCACGATTTTATCAAATATTTATGAATTTATATAAAATGTGTAAAAAATAAATTATTATACATATATTTCGAACTGCACAGGCTAATCTTGGACGACACTTTACGCACATGCATTAAACCCCGTTTTCACAGAGCTAGGCTCATATAAATTGAATCTAAGAACAACATTTGCGTTTCAACATGTTCGTTTTATATGTATATAACATACGACGGATATTTGAAACAAAATGGAAATGATGGCCCTTAAGTTCTCACCTGCGTTCAAGGTAAACCAATTGTAGAAACTTGACCGGGTGACATTGTTATATGGCCCAGATTCAAAATTGACCTAGATATGGACAAGATTAAGTTTCATCAAGATTGAGTCATGAATGTGGCCTCAGCAATTCTGAGCAAGATTTTTTAAGATTGGATGAACTAGAATGTGTCACAGACACTGATGCCCCCACCACCCATGTTCGGACACAGACACATCCACTAAATATTTGACAAATAACAAATCCATGGGCCCTGCACTTCCAGAAAAAACTTTAAAGCGTTTACTTCATAATTTAGCCTTTTGTTGCCAACGAGATTTGCATCCGGTGAAAGATTATATCTGACGCCACAGCTTCTGTTTCACGCTCGGTTAGACACAAACACACTAAATTGTAAAGTCTTGTCTGATAATGCCCTTATTTTTAATCATCTGAAATCTTTGGTAATGATATCGTTTTCAATATTATAGATTTTTATATCGATACCAATGCAAATGTAAAATGTTTTCATATTTGTTATGCGGAAATGAAGTTTACTATTAATCCTCTTTTAAAGTCATTCTGTTTGCAAACACTTAGACTAGTGAATACTCGTGAATTTGACTTCCAGTAACTTCGTGTTGACAAAGACGTTAGCCGGAATATTTGCCTTGACATCATTCTGGTATTGTACTGCTAATGATTATATGTATGTCATTAAAATCCTGGTTTCTGTGTTAATTGGAATGCTTTCAGGAGCATAACGCTGAGTATTTTTGTTAAGCAGTCATATATTCAAACTATAAGGGGCCAATGGTAAATACATTTAAATCGATAAATTTCTCATTATTTTTATTGTGTCTCATTTGCATCGTGATGCAAAGATTACAAAATACTGTAAGAACGCAACAATTTTAACACAATGTGCTTAGTGTATTGAATGTAAAAAAGCGGTTACCCCATACGCTAGAATGTGCGTGTGTGTATGGTTGTTTCTGTTCAGGTATGTCGATGTGTTTTATTGTGTACCTTTGGCAATTAAATAAATTGTGCAGCACTATGTGCGAGGTTTGGAAGCATTGAAAACCAGCTCCAGTCGGATATACTTTAATATTTTTTATTTTTTTTACTAAATGTTTGTTAGCGAATCAATCTAGTTTTTTAATCGGGCGGATTAGTTCAGTTGGTTGCAGGCTGGACTACACATTTTGAGGATCGCTTGCTCGATTCCAAACTCGGTGAGCTGTTATTGGCTTTAAACTTATTGTTACGTCCATTTCTTCACTTACTGTTGATATGAGTGGGACAGTTTTTAATTACTGGCATACGTACTTGCAATAAGTACTGGTGAACAAACTTAAACACGGCACGTGTAAGTGGTTTAACTGATCGCTTAAATATGGTCGAACACNGAAAAAAAAAAAAAAAAAAAAAAAAAGTAACAAACTAACAAACAAATCCTTGTTATGCTTATGCCCTTCGACCTTGTGGCATGGGTCTTATACGAACAAATGTAAGTCCAGAACCTCCACACGATGTATCAAAGATTAATTTCTCACATGTACAATATGTTGGGTCACCGCCTTGGACGGTAAATACCAAACATAGAAAAACTGTCACTATCCGAGAATAAATAAAAGCACACACAAACGTAAATAAACATTTAACAAATATATTTAGCATTGCAATTCAACGAGAATATAAATTCAATTTAAGCAACTTAATTACACACAGGTTAAATAGCCACCATATCAAAAGAAATGCATGGAACATCATGTATTAATTGGACGCAGCTGCATTATGCATGGAACATCATGTATTAATTGGACGCAGCTGCATNAGCTTTAATGTGATTGTGCCATTTACCATTTTGACTGAACAAGAGACCTAGGTGTTTATGGGTTTCAACAAAGCCCAACTGATTTCCGTCAAAGTGTAGTTGGGGTTTTTGCATGTCCAATAATGAGAAAAATACAACTTCAGTTTTAGAGGGATTGAAGGAAACCAACCATTGTTTGGCCCATGTATTGATTTGGGTAAGGTCATTGTTGAGGATGCTTTCCATAAAAGCATGGTCATTTGAGGTGACTGAAAGTGAGCTGTCATCGGCAAATAGTCTTAAGTTACTAAGTAAGTTATCAAACTAGAATACGTTCGTGCAATAAGTACTGATGAACAAAATTATACACGGCACGTGTAAGTGGTTTAACTGATCGCTTAAATATGGTCGAACACGGCGAATAATTATAAAAAAAAACAAAAACAAAAAAAAACTAACAAACAAATCCTTGTTATGCTTATGACCTTCGACCTTGTGGCATGGGTCTTGAGCGCGATTATACGAACAAATGTAAGTCCAGAACCTTCACACGATGTATCAAAGATTAATTTCTCACATGTACAATATGTTGGATCACCGCCTTGGACGGTAAATACCAAACATAGAAAAACTGTCATTATCCGAGAATAAATCAAAGCACACACAAACGTAAATAAACATTTAACAAATACATTTAGCATTGCAATTCAACGAGAATATAAATTCAATTAAAGCAACTTAATTACACACAGGTTAAATAGCCACCATATCAACAGAAATGCATGGAACATCATGTATTAATTGGACGAAGCTGCATTATGCATGGAACATCTTGTATTAATTGGACGCAGCTGCATTATGCATGGAACATCATGTATTAATTGAACGCAGCTGCATTAGGCATGGAACATCATGTATTAATTGGACGCAGCCGCATTATGCATGGAACATTATGTATTAATTGGACGCAGCTGCATTATGCATGGAACATCATGTATTAATTGGACGCAGCTGCATTATGCTACATGTAGATCATTCAAATTAAGTTATCCAACTTAAGGCACATCGAACCAGTAGAGCAGCTAAGCATACACCTGATTGCTTTACGTGTCGTGTATAATGTATGAAGATGTAACTAATATCAATTAACATAAATTTCGATACTCAATCTGAATTGTGCTATCCTCATGACATATTAACATGTGTATCTTAAAGCCTGAGCGGTCTGGCGAAACAATTTTTTTTTAAACTGTTTTAAAACATTTGTTTTTATGCTCCCCCAAAATTTTTGGGGGGGAGTATATTGTTGCCGCTTCGTCTGTCCGTGCGTCCGTCCGGACAATTTTTGTCCGGGCTATTTCTCAGCAACTAATGACCGGAATTCAATGAAACTTTATGGGAAAATTTTATGTGCATATTATCATCGGGTACTGGTCGGATAATTTTTCACAGAGTTATGGCCCTTTGAAATTTTCCATTAACTGTACATAAAGTGCAATTCTTGTACGGGCTATTTCTCAACAACCAATGACCGGAATCCAATGAAACTTTATGGAAAGCTTCACTACCAAGAGGAGGTGTGCATATTATCAGCTAGTTCTGGTCGGATGATTTTTCACAGAGTTATGGACCTTTGAAAATGTCCATTAGCTGTACATATAGTGCATTTCTTGTCAGGGCTATTTCTCAGCAACTTATGACCGGAATTCAATGAAACTTTATGGGAAGCTTAACTAACTTGAGGAGATGCGCATGTTATTTGTGGGTTTTGGTTAGATGATTTATTTAGAGAGTTATGGCCCTCTGTAATTTTTAAGTTGCTAAACCGTCTTTCGTATTTTGTCCAAACTAATATATAGTGCAATATTGTGACAAAAAAAAAACTTTGGGGAGCATCACCCGTCTCCGACGGTTTCTTGTTTTTGTTCTGACCTCTCTCACTATTTCATTTATACGTCTCTCTAGCATCTGCAACATCGGATCGGAATCATTTACCACATAATTATCAACCATAAACTTTTCGGCTCTGTTCATGCACTTCATCAAAAGCAGTTCAAGCTCCACTCTCTTTTTGTTATACCACATGAGTGGCTCCGGATGCGAGATGATTGCCTGCCGTATCTTCGGCAATCTAAGTAATATATTTGAACCATCGTTCATCATGTCCGTGATTGTTTGTACCCAGGTATTCTTTTTCTCTTCATCTAATCCGCAATATGCCATTAAACTCCGTTCCGGTATCATATAATATTGAAGATGTTCCGTTAATATTGCCGTTTTAAGATGCCAGAGGCCTTCGCGAAGCCAAAAAAAAAAAAACTACTTTCAGCGAACCGTTCTTGTGGATTGTTCTCTGAAAGCCACCAGACAATGTTTTTCACAGTGTATGATGTAATTTCTTTCTTTACTGGCATAAATACTTCCTTGACAACCATTTTCAATATAACATATACGTACACCTGGGTGTTATTAAGACTGCTCAGAAGCTCATTCTCCCCCGTATTAAAACAAATCCTCCATTCTAGATGTTGATATTCACTGCCCTGAAAACCAACAGGTGTCACAAATGCTCCCATTCTAACGATTTTGTGAACGATATCAGGTGCTGGCCAATGGCGACTACGTTCTGCCCATTTCAATAGTATGCCAGGACAGTGACAGCGTAAAGAATGAACAATGTCTCGATGCAATGGCCCAACTGAATTCGGTAGTGATGTTCCTGTACGTCCTTAGCTCACCTCACCTGTTTGTGGAGGGACCACGTTGTTACGAACATACAAGTCGCTGCTCAGGAGAATATTCCCATTTTCATCAACACACAGCGCATCGTGGATTATTGTTCTTGTCCGTAAAACGCGTCGCTTTTGTAAATAAAGCCTAGTGTGTCCGTGGTAACACAAGTCGGTGTTTAATGTAAACGCAGTAGTCTCCCTTGGTAATGTGTCCGATTTAACACCTTCTCCTAAACACAAGATTCCTTTAAGTATTTTTTTTATCCTAATCGCTTTCATAAACGCCTGTTAGTTCCTCTGCCTTGCTACCCGTAGTAATGATTGTTATGTTACTCAAACGTGCACTATCCAGTCTATCACGCTCCCTGTAGGCGTCTCTTCGTGCCTTTCTTATGTGAAACCCATACCCCAGGCAGTTCATCAGAGTGCATGTCTCTAAGGAAGCAGATTCAAGCTGAACCTGAAAGTGCTTACAAAAAATAAAATTGCAGTAAATATTTATGTGTCGCTAAAACATTATGAAACTTCTCATAGTAATCTTCGTTTATACGCATCCTAGACAAACCCTCACAAGTTATTAGCTCATTATGTTGTTTAGAAATTGAATTAATTTCAAAACTGAAATAAGCTGCTAAATCTGATAGAGGTTCAAAAATACAGCAAATACATTTGTAAATTTGCTATGGAGTTGTTATAATTGATCGCGTTAACTCTTTCAGTGCTGGAACTGAATTTTGAAGGCCTTTGCAAACAGTTTGGATCCAGATGAGACGTCACAAAACGTGGCGTCTCATCAGGATCCAAACTGTATGCTATTCTGATAGAATTCTTTAGAAAAAAGTGAAAAAATGATGATTTTAGAAATTCAGCAGACGACATTTTAGCAGACGACAAATTTCCCAGCATGCAAAAGGGTTAAAACTAATCAGTATCGCAATACAAAACGAAAATTATCAACCAATAAAGCTTGGTAAATTCATATAGACAAGTAATGACTGCAAAAATGTTTCATATGGAAAGTAACATTTACACATTATATCATTTTTGGTCAATATTTTCAGCACGGAAAATCATTAAACATATGTTTTTGACTTTAGTATTTCTAACAGTATTGTACTTACACCTTCTATGTGAACTGTATTTACACCAGTGCTTACAACGTCAACGTGAACTACACATTCACCAGTACTAACATATTCTTAGTGAACTGCAAATAGATGAGTACTTACAACTTCCATGTGAAGTGCACATGCACCAGTCCTTAAAACTGTAACGTGAACTACACATTTATCAGTACTTACAACTTACATATGAACTGCATTAAAGGCAGCACAATAACGTCAAACTTGAGCTCCACAAACACCACAACCGACAGTACCGATTTCGTGTACCGGTTTGTCCATTGCAAGCATTGTTACCGGTTTGTCCATTGCATGCATTGTTAGGCCGAGTCTCGTTTATGGGAAACGTAACATGTGTTCAGCAGAAGCAAGACGGGTTTCATAAGAGAACAGAACTAGATCAAGTTCTGATTAAAGCCCACTGAAACGCTAACTATACATTAATGATAGCTGTTATCAAACCTACACACTCGCTGACCTTGACATCACGATCGCTCGAGAACGGGACATGGATATATTTACAAATCCCCCCAACCGTTCAGAAATCTCATAATAGCTGCTGCGGTCACATCTTAATAACACTAATCGGGAGATAATCAATGCACTGATACAGAGAACGTTTTCATGGTGGACCAAAACACGTGGAAAACCCCATGGCGGGACCACACATTCTTTCAACTTGCTCTGCAAAGGCGGAAGTGTAAGGTTGTCTGTCCTTTTCATGAGGTAAATTCTTCGAGTGTTTATAAGGCGATTTTTCCACATTTCAAAGGTTTGTGTCCAGGGACCGGCCGTTTAAGAAGATGACGCATTCTCATGTTAACCGCGCTCTTGGAAAACCGGGCTTAATGAATCTGCGTATCGTGTTGTCACATATAGCCTGAGTAGCACGCACAGGCTAATCAGGAACGACACTTTCCGCTTTGATGTAATTTTTGTTTAAAGGAAGTCTCTTCTTAACGAAAATCCAGTTTGTGCGGAAGGTGTCGTCCCTTATTAGCCTGTGCATACTGCACATTTTAATCTGGGACGCAAATGCATTTAACCCAGTTTTCCCAGAACGCGGCTCATTTCTAGCATGTTTTAATCCTGTTGCAGAACCTACGTTTGTCGGCGAACATGCTTGGTTGTCTCCATCTGCTGTAGTACTCATGCCACCTACCCGAACAAGAAACACGGGAACACTCACGAAGCGGATTTGTCAACAATTTATTCACTTTCAGTGACATATGCACGACATGTTGTTTACGTGGACAAACTTAACCAAACATCGAGGAACTCCCACTTCGCGATTTTATGGTCACCTGAAAAGGTCATAAGAAGAATTAAAATGAAAATATAAACTGTTAGAATTGGGCTATTTTGTATAGATGTAATAGTATCATTTGTTCAATACCATCGGCTGTTAGTATGTGCCTTGCATATTTGAGTAATTACTCACAATCGATAATATTAAAATTGACTCTTGATAGCAGAACTTAACATACCTATTCGATGGAAGATGCGAATACATGGACTTGTATCTGTTTCGTGCGGACATATGCCAAATCGACTTTCATTATTGATATTATTTAATGGAGCCGCATTCTGGGAAAACTGGGCTAAATGCATTTGCGCAAAGTGCCGTCCAAAATCAGCCTGTGCAGTCCGCACAGGTTAATCAGGAACGACACTTTCCGCCTTGACTGGATATTGTTTTAGAAGAGAGTTCCGTGAAACGAAAATTCCACAAAAGCGGAAAATTTCCTCCCTGATAAGCATGTGCGAACTGCACAGTCTAATCTGCAACGACACTTTACGCACATGCATTAAACCCCGTTTTCCCAGAACGAAGATCAATTATTCATACTAAGAATTATAAACTACCGTCTCTGTCGAAGTAATTAAAGAGCCTCTCGTAGTCTGGGTTCTTTGAGATTTCGCCGTTCCTGTCGGTGTCGGCCCGTTGGAAGAGCGTCACCGCGTGCTCCAGGTCCCCGAGCTTCAGCAGCGTCCTGTGCGCGATGAACTCCGTCTCGTCTATGTTGCCGTCAGCTACGACACAAGTATAAAGGCTCGAATTTAGCTTTAACGAATGTTAACATCTCCGCATATTACACTGGCATCCATATCCGATGGCATACGAACTTTTTTTTTTGGAAACGAGCGATGTCATTGACTGTCTTATCTTCCTATCAAAAGCAGTCTTTGAAAATGTTAAGGTAATTTGTTTGCCGATTTTTTGTTTGCAAATGGCGTCGTTCAGAAGATTATCGAAAGAACGAATGACTTTCACCAAATTTTGGTGATTGACAAATCAGTGAAAAACAAATTGAAATGGGCATTATTTCAAACAACCGTTGGTATAAATTAAAGGGCAATTATAGTTTCCGAATGGTTAAGGAAGATCGTCTGTCCTGGTAAATCGTGAACTACGAATCCCTTGTTAAAGTGTCGTTAATTGCAGTTCAGTTATAGACACTGTGAAACTGATCGTCATATTGCGAAAGTAAAACATTAAGCAAGAAGTAAAAGATTGCCAGCATCGTTCACAGAGATGCGGAAATAAAATGAGGAGAATTCAGAAAATAAACCAGATTGATACTTTATTTTGGGGCATGTCCCACACATTTATCTAACATACGCTGGTCATTGTAAAATGGGTTTCGCAAACGCAAATATGTATACATTCAGTTTACGATACACCGGTATAAAATCAAGATGCTGACAACGTCAAAAGACGGTCGGCGACATAGGAAACTATAAGTCTGTGAATTGTGCCAAAATGTTCAATTTACAACCTCTAAACATGATATTATGGCTGCTTATTCAACAGTTAAGTATTCTTGACATACAAATATGCGTAACGAACAAATATATGTTCGACTTCAGTAATTTTATTTTGCACGCAATACTGATGCAGTCATTTGTGTCAAATATTATTATAATTTGTGTCAAATATTATTATAATGTATGCTGATCATGATGAACTTTTCAAGCCAGTGGCTTTGAAAAAGGTAGCTGTGTTAAGTGAACAGGATACGTCTACATTTATATTTCCTATATGCTTTTGAAATTTTATTTTCAGAGACTAAAATAAGTCTATATACAGATCAGTTAACAACTCGAAATCAATATTGTTTTTAATAAATAAAAGAAATGTTACGGTTATGCAATTATCGCATAACTGTAACCGACCGATGCGTGTTTCGTACCGATGCGTGTTTCGTACCGATGTGTGTTACGTACCGATGTATGTTTCGTACCGATGCGTGTTTCGTACCGACGTGTATTTCTTTCCGATTCCTGTTTCGTACCATGCGTGTTTCGTACCCATGCGTGTTTCGCACCGATGAGTGTTTCGTACCGACTCGTGTTTCGTACCGATATGGGTTTCGTACCGATGCGTGTTACGTTCAGATGGGTGTTTCGTATCGATGCGTATTTCGTACCGATGCGTGTTTTGTACCGTTGTGTGTTTCTTATCGATGCTTTTTGCGTACCGATGCGTGTTCCTACCAATGCGTGTTTCGTACCTATGCGTGTTTCGTACGCATGCGTGTTTCGTACCGCGTGTTTCGTACCCATGCGTGTTTCGTACCCATGCATTTTTCATACTCTTGCGTGTTTCGTACCCATGCATTGTTCATACCCATGCGTGTTTCGTACTCATGCGTGTTTCGTACCCATGCATGTTTCGTACCCATGCGTGTTTCGTACCCATGCGTGTTTCATACCCATGCGTGTTTCTTACAATTCATGTCGAAGCGGAAGAAGATCTCTGACATCTCTTCATGCGAGAGGAAGCCGTCCGGTGTACGGTTCGCCTCCGCCGTCTGAAAGATTGCTCGAGCGATCTGGTCCTCCGGGATGTCGGGCCGCCCTGGGTGACTATGGATACTGGAAGCGAGGAGATGGTAATGCAATACATTGAGCCGAGCTCTGGGAAAACTGGGCTTAGTGCATGTGCGTAAAGTGTCATCCCAGAATAGCCTGTGCAGTCCCCACAGGCTAATCAGGGACGACACTTTCCGCGTTTATGCGATTTTTCGTTTTAAAAATGCCTCTTGTAAACGAAAATCCAGTTTAGGCGGAAAGTGTAGTCCCTGATTAGCCTGTGCGGACTGCATAGTCTAATCTGGGATGATACTTTACGAATAAGCCATAAAACCAGTTTTCTCCGAGCGCGGCTCAATTAATAACATAACAGACTCATAAAAAGAAGGGACAAATCGTCGCTCTAAATTTCCTGATTTTTTACCTAGTTTAAGGAATGCCTGGCCCCTCCATGGGGTCGTCCACTCAGTGTATTACTCCACAATTAAATATCTCTATTGGTCATTTTTTGTCTCACATTTTATAACGTTTTTACTGTACTGTTTCTTTTGAATCTGTGTATTGATCCCGGCTGGAATTGAAATTCCAAGACGCAGGGATATAAAGCACCAGATTTGGTGGTGGTGGGTGATTTGGGGAATCGAGCGGTCAAATAAGAATATTTATCTGGGCCTTAAACCATGTACTTCTTTAATTGAGCCCCCGGTTCGTAAGGGATCTTGGGCCGACTCGGTTGACTATGGATACTGGAGCGAGGGAAGGGCATCGCCAGAATTACCGGGTAAGCCATCACTTTTTGCATTTCTGCAAAGTTAGTTTATAATGAGGTCCTTCCGAACCAAAGGTGTGAGCACCTTGGGGTTTTGCATCATCCCTGTTTAATGCATTTTAGACTTATGGAACGTTGGGGCATACGTTGATTCATAACTGCAATTTCCAGATACAAATATTTTCTTTAAATGTTTTATTTGTTTTGAAAGTGACTCGAATGATGTCGGACCGATCCAAGTGACACTGTTGTTTCCTGGGAGATGAAATTGTTAGCATGTGTTGTTGTTGTATTTCAAAGTTTATGAGCTACCTCCGAGCCGGAACTGTATTATGTAAGGATAAAATGGTGTCGGGGTTAGTATGTCAAAGGTCAATGCGACAGATAATTACACTTTTGTTTGCGCTGAATGTTACGAGAATTGTTCTTTTTGTGATTTCATATTTCAAATGATGAGTAATCTTTTTAATTAAAAGACTCTTATGCCCTTCAGTAAGAACCAATCGCTCCCCAAATACATCGTAGCATGGTGCCTTTTTGAGATATTTTTTTATAATTGATGACCAGTCCCCGTTTTACTTCCCATGTTAACACTAAGTCGGACATTCTGTACTTTCGTTCCGAAAGTAAATATCCAGTCTTTAAGAAAACGTGTTCGAATCGTAGATTTGGTAAGTGTTATAAGTGCATGAATTGTGTCTGCCGCTCAATTGGTGTGGTCTCCCTTTGCACAGATCGAGACAGTGTTCAATGGAGTGCACTCCTTGAGAGATGTTTTTGCTTTACATTTTCCACGTTTTATTGCGAGGCCAATTAAATATTTTTATTGTGATTAAATTGTAGTTGGACTCATTATTTCATAATTCAAATTAATCGGATCAGTATTAAAGAAATCTTAACATTATAATCACATTACCTTGTAACACGCCGGGTATGCGAATACTTTGATGACGGATGGCACTTCCATAACAGAGAACAACAAACGCCGCGCGCGAGAGTTAAGTTCCTCGTTTTTTTTTTTTTTAAGTTATATCCTAAAGATAAGTTTTTAAGACAAGACACGTGGTCATGTTGATAAATGGTGTATCCTGTTGTATTGGGAAGACAAAATTTCACGGGAAAACGGTACATTTTTGCCCCAGAATTCGGTCGGAAAAAAAGCATAAACTGGATGAACAGTAAACATTTGAACAAAATAAAACTACTTAGAAATATTTCAAGAAATTGTTTGCTATTCCAGCATGAAGAGTAATCAATGTGCTTCAAATAATGAAATTTGATAGTATTCAATGAAATATAAAAAAGATAGAGCATGTTTTAATAGGTGGTATACATAAAGTTGAAGGCACTTTTATTTCCGATTTAGGGCACTTCGGATAACGTAGACTTTTTTAACAATTAGGGCACTCTGATAACCGAGTTTATCTTCTTCCTGAAATGCATTTATATATATCATGGCTTTTCTTACCAAATATTTTGAAAATATATTTTTCAAAAATCACATTATTATTAATTTATAGTGATTTTATACTATTCATATTATAAATGCAATTTTCAAATAAGATTAAAATGCTTATTTCCGAAGAAATATATTTAAGTGACGACCGGAAATAATTGTCTGCCTAATAAACACGTTTTTAGTGGTAAATTTAGAATCAGAGATATGAAAATACAACGGATTATGTGGATCAACACAATCGTGTTTAATTTTACATACAGCAGGGCTCTAGATAACGTTAGTGAATGGTTCTTTAAGAGGCAGATACACCTTTGTTCTCCATAACATCCTATGTCGTTGTTGCTCATTAGAATCGCATCATCAAGACGATACTGATGCGAAGCCACATAATTTAAAAGAGAATTGAAAACACCCAGGCTTATCTGTGAAGACAATTTACGCGCATGCATTAAACCCCCTTTTCAGAGAACGCCGATCATATGTTCTCTCTATGCTACGATAACCACTCGTATGAACAACTGGCTGAATGTACATTTGAGATAAGCTACTGAATCCTTATAATGTATTATTATTATGTGTTTAAATAGGTTTGATTATGCGTGTATCTACTTATTATTAAAGACGATATATTTTTGTCGACATTAAAAAAGCTGCCTGACTTATGATATTCGATGTTCAAAATTAATGAGCCTCGCTTTGTAAAAAGGGGGTTTAATACATGTACGTAAATGGTCGTCCCAGATTAGCCTGTGCAGTCCGCACATGCTAATCAGGGAAGACACTTTCCGCTTCTATAGTATTTTTCGCTTAAAGGAAGTCTCTTCTTAGCTAAAATCTAGTTTAGGCGGAAAGTGTCTTCCCTGATTAGCCTGTGCGAACTGTACAGGCTAATCTGAGACGACACTTTGAGCACATGCATTAAACCCCCTTTTCACAGAGCACGCCTCAAATATTAAACAATAGAGCCATGATGGCCATGTAGGCTCAACTGTGCAAATCCAAAGAAAACATTATCATTGCGACAAGCTTGAAGAAAATGTATAAAGATTCATCGTGATTTTTATGTACAAAAAGGAAACATTACATTCGGACGAACTATAGTTGTCCTTTGCAACGTATCCAACTGTTTTATATACTGACTCATATATGGTCATAACTATATGGTTATATAGACTGTACTCATCAGACATATCGAAATAGTTTTACATTTATCTTTCACATTTAGACAAAATCTTAATCATATTCCAAATCGTTAAGAAAATGTTTCGGTAATTCGTTTTTAATTAACGTAAGTACATACATTTTTATGTATTGTCTGCTTACTATAACAGTATTCCACAGCGAATTCTGCATTTTTGATTCACTAAAAAGAGTGTATTCTATCTGGAAAAAAGTGTCCAGTCATCGGGAATCGAAGTGCAATTGTCATTGAGATGATCGGTAAACGAAGTGTCCATGAAAAATGTGCATGCGACTCCTAAAACATTTGAATTTCCTGAAATACGTTAGTAAACTAAAATGTAACATGCTGCAACATTAATGGACATATTGATCCTTTATTTCGAATAGCAAGCACGTTCTTGATTTATTTCCAAGAATGTGTATTTTGTTAAAATATGTACTGATCACCCAATTCATGCTGATTATCGATGGCATTTGATCGTTTTTTAAATATAATTCACCGTTTTTCCGCGAATTTCTTTCTTCACAATACGAAGTGATACACAATTAATCACCCAAACAATGTTCCGTGTCTGAAAATCAAATGTAAAGAACATAAATGCAAAACAGATGAAGAACCCCCTTCTCGCGCGTGGGTTTTGTTGTGCTCTGTCATCGAAGTGCCATCCGTCATCAAAGTATCCGCATACCCGTCGTGTGGTAATATGGAAGAAACAAAATTCTATTAAAATCGTAAAATATTTTCAACCTCCAATAATGGACTTACAAAAAAAAACGAATTGATATATACAGAAGTATATCAGGCTAATTCGTATCGGGCCGAATATATAAATGATGAAAAAACAAATCACGAAAATGATGAGCGTCTTTGTTTATGTTCATTATCGCTATTGCACTGACGTGTATACCAACTTTTCGGACAAGTTACACCTTCCTATATAAAGCTATCACAGAAATTCCGCGACTCTATCAAGACGAACCAACATCTGGCGTATTCTCACCGACGTCCGCACAACTGATATCTCTGAGACAGAGTTCACTTTTAAAGTAAAAATTCGTTTATACAGGTGTGTTGGAAATATATTTACCTTTTTTCAGGAGTCAGTGTTTCTCTTGTTTTACCGTGTTTCATCTTTTGCTTTTTATTGCGTTGTTTGTTTTATTGTGGTAGTTTTATGGCAAACATGTTTAACACATAACACACCGGACATTTTGCTTTGTTTTCGTTTTAGTACAAAAAATTAACATTTTAGTAAGACTTGAATATTTCTTTTAAGTTTTATTTCTTTCATTATTGGTTGACGGAATTACAGTACATGTGACCAATTTATAATAAATAGAAATCGTATAACTTTTATCTTTAACAACAAAAATAACTATTTTTAAGAGCCTTTTTTCACGTTTATATTTTATTTCTGGCGTTTTAATAAAGCTTTAAATGAATTGTTATACAAGCGGTGTCTACTTCTTTTGAAATTTAACAAACCAAGAAATGAAAGTGTATGAGGAGTGTTTCTTAATTGTATTCGATTCATACTTTTGAAGAACATGTCTCATATATATTTGACTTTTATATGAGTTAATTTATGTTAACCTATTAACTTATTCTTTAACATTCACATGATACTGATAGTTGCTGATTGGTCAAGAAACAAAGAACCAATTGATTGTTGTGAAATTACAGTTATTCAATTTTCAAATAAACAAATTATGAATAAGAAAGCCTGATCATGATCATGGTAAAATAATTTTTAAAACAAAATCGACAACAATCGGTTAATCTAAAATCAATAAGTCGGGATTTGTCGCTAGTAGTTTTTTTTACGTATTTTATGTATGTCTGTCTGTCTGATTGCAGGTCTGTAAACGCAATCCACGATAAATGCAGCAGGAGGCATTCTGTCTGACCCTGGGCCTTTTCGTCCTGATCGTGGGGTACGTATACGAAAACATTCATCGAGCCTCGCTCTGGGATAACTGGGCTAAATGCATGCGAATAAAGTGTCATCCCAGGTTAGCCTGTGCAGTCCGCACAGGCAAATCAGGGACGACATTTTCCGCCTGAACTGGATTTTTGTTTAGAAGAGACTTCCTTTAAACAAAACAATACATAAAAGTGGAAAGTGGCGTCCCTGATTATTATGTGCTGACTGCACAGGCTAATCTGTAACGTAACTTTACGCACATTCATTAAGCCCAGTTTTCACAGAACGCGGCTCAGTTGATTTAGCCTTTTTTTCTGAAAACATTTTCACTAATATAGTAAAACTCAAAACACCCCGACGACAACTGTTAGTGGACTACTATTACAAGAAATGTGTTTAGACATAAGAATTCATGTTCTTATTTAAGACTTCCAATATTTTTATGTTGTTTATGGTCATCATGTACATCGCACCCAACATGTGAATTTGGTTGGTGGTCACCATACTTCACCTCAGCACACGAACAACAACAAAATAAAAATAAAATAGTCCCCCCCTCCCTCCCACACAAACCCATACCAAAGCACTTCTGAGAAAACTGGCTTAATGCATGTGCGTAAAGTGTCATCCCAGGCTAATCAGGGACGACACTTTCCGTCCACACTGGATTTTTGTTCAGAAGGGACCTCCTTTAAACGAAAATTTGCATAAACGCGGAAAGTGTCGTCCCTGATATGCCTTAGGGATGACACTTCACGCACATGCATTAAGCGCGACTCAATGTATTGCACCATTTTCTCGCTTCCAGTATCCATAGTAACCCAGGGCGGCCCGACATCCCCGTGGACCCTATTGCTCGGGCAATCTTCCAGACGGCGGAGGCGAACCGCACACCCGACGGCTTCCTCTCACATGACGAGATGTCAGAGATCTTCTTCCGCTTCGATATGAATTGTAAGAAACACGTATTGGTGCGAAACACGCATAGGTACGAAACACGCATGGTTACGAAACACATATCGGTACGAAACACGCATCGGTACGAAACACACATCTTAACGAAACACGCACCGGTACGTTACACACATATGTACGAAACACGCATCGGTAAGAAACACGCATCTGTAAGAAACAAGCATCCGTAAGAAACACGCATCCGTAAGAAACACGCATCGGAAATTAATACGCATCGGTCAGAAACATGCATCTGTACGAAACACGCATCTGTTTTAAACACGCTTCGGTACGAAGAATGCATCGGTAGAAAACACGCATCGGTACGAAACACGTATCGGTACGTAACACGCATCGGAACGAAACAAACATCGGTACGAAACACACATCGGTAAGAAACACGTAACGGTAAGAAACACGAGTTGGTACGAGACACGCATCGGTGCGAAACACGCATCGATACGAAACAAGCATCGGTACGAAACAAGCATCAGAACGTTACACGCCTCGCTACGTAACACGCATGGGTACGAAACATGCATCGGTAAGAGACACACATCCGTACGAAACATGCGTCGATACGAAACACGCATAGGTACGAAACAAGCATCAGAACGTTACACGCCTCGCTGCGTAACACGCATGGGTACGAAACATGCATCGGTAAGAAACACACATCGGTACGAAACATGCATTGGTAAGAAACACACATCGGTACGAAACATGCATCGGAAAGAAACACACATCGGTACGAAACATGCATCTGTAAGAAACACACGTCGGTACGAAACACGCATCGGTAAGAAACACGCATCTGTACGAAACAGGCATCCGTTAGAAACACGCAACCGTAAGAAACACGCGTCCGTAACTAACACGTATCGGTAAGAAGCACACATCGGCACGAAACACGATATTAACGAAACACGTATCGCTACGAATCACACATTGATGCGAAACATACATTGATACGAAAAAAACATCGGTACCAAACACGCATCAGTACGAAACACGCATCGGTACTGAACACACTTCGGTACGAAACACGTATCGCTACGAAACACACATTGATACGAAACACGCATCAGTAAGAAAAATACATCGGTACTTAACACGCATCAGTACGAAACACACATCGGTACTTAACACGCATCGGTTAGAAACATACATCGGTACGAAACACGCATCAGTATGAAATGCGCATCGGTACGGAAAACATCTCGGTACGAAACACGCATCGGTACGAAATACGCATCGGTACGGAACACACATTGGTTTGAAACACGCATCGATACGAAACACGCATCGGTATGAAACATGCAACGGTGAGAAACATGCATCGGTATGAAACATGCATCGGTATGAAACATGCATCGGTAAGAAAATGCATCGGTAAGAAACATGAATCGGTAAGAAACATGCATCGATACGAAACACACATCGGTCGGTTACAGTATTGCGATTATTGCATAACCGTTTCGTTTTGTCCTAAAAAAAAAGTATTGATATCAAGCTGTTTACTGCCTGTATATAGACTAATTTTAGTCCCTATAATTAAAGTGTTAAAACCATATAGGAAATATATAGGTAGACATTTGCAGTTCATTTTTCACAGCTATATTTTCTTGCCACAACAACTGTCTTAAAAAGTTCATAATGACCAGCATGCAATAGTTGAAGCAGAGTAGATTCAAAGAAACCTTAAATTGGATAAAATAAATATTTGACAGAAACGACTGAATCAGTCTTGCGTGTTAAGTATACTTGTGTAAAGATAATAACTGAAGTCATATATGTGTTCGTTACACATACTTTTATTTCATGCATACTGCACTTTGAATACGGAGCCACAATATCCTGTTGAATGATGGTAAATTGAACTTTATAGTCTCGTGTGTCGCCAACCGTCTTTTGACGCTGTCAGCGTTTTGATTTTATACCGGTGTGTTGTAGCTGAATGTTTACATAGCTGCTTTTGCGAAGAGCCTTTCACACCGTATGTAAAGATGAGTTTCTGGAACATGCCCCAAATTAGGTGTATGATAAAAGCGCATACATTGTATATCGGACCGGCTTGTTCAATTGATACAGCGCTTGAATGCAAATCCGATGAACGCGGGTTTACATAAGTTCTATGGGCATTGGTCGTGCAATCCTTTCTGCGGCCATGCTTCCCTACTTCTGATTCAAATAGGGCAGTTGTCAATGACTTGCGTAAGTATGCGCACTTAGTACAGGCAAACCATCTAACCCAGGAAATCTGTANTATAAAATATATTATCACAGCAATATACATAGCAAACCATGGAATGCACACACAATACCAAGGATAACACAAAAAAGAGAAAAATGATTTTCACTTATTTCCATTGCAAACGGCGAAATAGCAAACAAAATATACCCTCAATTGCATTTTGATTGAAGATCTACGAGACTTAAGTATGTTGTGTTATTATGTTAGGCCAAAGTATTTAAACCCACAAAACAAACAAAATATACCCAGTTTTACATTTTGATTGAAGATGTAAGTAAGTATGTTATGTTATTATGAAAGGCCTACGTCTGCTTTATTTAAATCCTTCCCCCGCCCAAGTCCCGTGAATTTTATCCTGGCATGGTTACTGGCACCCGGCTGTGCAGCAACTCAGCTTAACCGACACAACAGTGCAGCAAACCACTTATCAGTCATATGTGAGGAGATTGTAGATCATATAAGTCGCGTGTTGAAATAAACTGGGCTTATTACATGCGCGTAAAGTGTCATCCCAGTTTAGCCTGTGCAGTCCGTACAGGCTAATCAGGGACTACACTTTCCGCTTTTATGGAATTTTTCGTTTAAAGGTCTTCTCTAAACGAAAATCCAGTGTAGTCGGAAAGTGTCGTCCCTGATCGGCCTGTGCGGGCTGCACATGCTAATCTGGGATGACACTTCAGGCACATGCATTAAGCCCAATTTTCCAAGAACGAGACTCATATTTTACGGTGGATCAATGCGTGAGGGGGGCAATCCATTCTGTAAAGCAAACATGGGAGTATTGATATTATTCCGTAGCTGACGGCAACATAGACGAGACGGAGTTCATCGCGCACTGGACGCTGCTGAAGCTCGGGGACCTCGAGCACGCGGTGACGCTCTTCCACCGGGCCGACACGGACAGGAACGGCGAGATCTCCAAGAACCCAGACTACGAGAGGCTCTTTTATTACTTCGACAGGGACGGTATGTTAGAATTGTCAGTATAAATGAGCCTCGCTCCGGGAAAACGGGGCTAAATCCATGTGCGTAAAGGGTCGTCCCCGATTAGCCTTTGCAGTCCACATAGGCTAATTAGGGACAACACTCTCCGCCTAAACTGGTCTGTCGATAAGAAAGGACTTCCTTTAAACGAAAAATACCATAGCAGCCGGAAAGTGTCGTTCCTGATAAGCCTGTGCGAACTTATATATACATTTTTTTTATATATTTTTTATTTTTATATATTTTTTCAAATATCCGTACCAAACAGATACTTGTTCCTGTATTCGCATTTTCCGTCGAATAGGTATGTATTGTTCCCTAATCAAGAGTAAATTTTAATATTATAGATTGTGAATAATAACAAAAATGTGCAATACACATACTGGCAGATGGTAGTTAACATTTGATACTATAACAATCTTGATAAATAGACCCATTCTTACAGTTTGTATTTTAATTCTTCTTACGACCTTTTCAGGTGACCATAAAATCGCAGAGTGGGAGTTCCTCGATGTTTGGTATAGTTTGTCCACGTAAACATGTCGTGCATCTAAATAAATAAAATAAATAAATAAATAATAAATAAATGATTGACACACCGCTTTTCGAGTGTTCTTCGTGTTAATTGTTAATATATTTTGCAGGAGTACGATAACTGGTGGAGAAAACTTAACTTGTTCACCAAAAAGCTTAAGTTCTGCTACAGGATTTAAAACATCCTACAAATGAGCCTCGTTCTGGGAAAACTGTGCTTAATGCAAAGTGTCGATTAGGATTATCGCAATGTAAACACAGCATGTGCGAATTCTAAACGGTTGGGATGTAAACATAACCACGCCCCGTTCTCGAGCATTCGTGGCGTCAAGTTCATCGCGAAGTGTGAAGGTTAGATAAGAGCTGTCATCAATATATTATATCCAGCGTTTCTGTGGGCTTTAAGCGGAACTTTATCTAGTTATGTTATATTAAGGAACACGTCTTTCTTCCGCTGAACACATGTTACATTTCCCATCTTTTTATCACTGTACTCAAATATTCCCAAAGACGAGACTCGCTTAAAAATGCTTTCCATGGAGCATCACCCATCTCCGACGGTTTCTTGTTTTCTAATGTCAGTCGTATGAAATTGATTATTTTATTATAGTGAACCATCTATTGATCAATGTACTCCAATGTTAAATATCACATGTCAAACGGTTAACATATTTTACATCGACCAGCACGGTAAAGCACGTGATGCGTCGGTGGGGAGGAGTCGATAGAAAGTATTGGTTGAACAATAAATGGAAAGACGCTTGAACTTATTTGAACGCCTGTCAGGCATTTAATAAATGAACGGAGCTCTATGAAAACCGGGCTTAACACATGTGCGTTAAGTGTCGTCTCAGATTAGCCTCTGAAGTCCGCACAGACTAATCAGGGACGACACTTTCCGCCTAGACTGGCTTTTCCTTAAGAAGAAGACTTCCTTTAGACTTTATAAATCAAAAAGTGTTGATCCTGATTAGCCTGTGCGGACTGCACAGGACAATCTGGGACGGCACTTAACGCACATGCATTAAGCCTTTNAACTACCTTGAGGAGATGCTCATGTTATTAGTGGGTTCTGGTTAGATGATTTATTTAGAGAGTTATGGCCCTTAGAAATTTTTAAGTTGCTAAACCATCCATCGTATTATTTTGTCCAAAGTTATGCCCCTCAAGACGTTTCCTTTTATTTGAATATATAGTGCAATATTATGACCAAAAAAAAACCTTTGGGGAGCATCACCCGTCTCCGACGGTTTCTTGTTTTCTAATGTCAGTCGTATGAAATTGATTATTTTGTTATAGTGTACCATCTATTGATCAATGTGAAACTGTGGTCGTGTTTATAGATCAGTTATATTTATAAACAATCAGTACAAAAAGGAGAAGAAAATACACAGCAATACAAAATTAAAATGAACTGAACTGATATTTTATGTTGAATACAACTACATGTACATACAGAATAAATTCAATAGTTGTACAAGTTTATAAATTCGCAAAATCAATAAGCTACATTTGATTAAAATCAACAAAAATCAGGTAAAAATCTATATGAGTAAACGATGTATACAATACAACCATATAATATCCTAAGAACCTGAATCGCTCATGCGATAAATACCATGTTGACCCAAGAAATATAGTGTTCACAAAATTACTATGTTGTATAAACTTGATAACGGTTCTTTTTATGTACATAAAAGTCTAAAAGATGGCAACGTTATCCCATGATAGAAAAATCACATAAATTTCTGAATAAACGTCTTAACATCAAATTGGGATATCAAAATAAATTAAAGGATACTTAAAACGGGTGTAACTGTTTCCACACAAATAAATATTTAATACAAATACATTTGTGTCGGGTTTAACTATTTTGCCTATTTTGCCATCAAGTAAAGTTCAAATCACAACCAGTGTTCTGAGCAAAGACAAATATGCTTATGTTCTGTCTGTGTATGGCTGATTAAGGAAGAATAAGTTATTTATGGCAACAGGTTGTTTGGCAGACAAGCGAAAATCACAATAATTCTCCTGGAGAATTTTTATCTCAGAAAAATACTTCAAAGTATGGCAAAGCAGCGAACTTAAATAAACAAGACTTAAAAACAAACAAACAAAGTTTGAAAGGCATTTGCTCTAAGAAATAAAGCATAAAGCAACTGTCATGTGGAGATTCGTTTACAGATTGTTAACAATTAAGGACCCTGTTCACAGATTGACGATTTTATAATTTTCCGAATAGTTCTTTACATTTAACGTTTTTCAACACAAACTTGTAAAATATACAAACATAACTGAACACGCCCCTTAAATATCATTTAATGATTATTATGCATATGAGGAATTCCAATTAAATTTGAATTATGCTTCATGATAGTTAAGAGGTATAGAATGTATATACCAATGAGCACATTTTATATTTTAATCTTACAAAATGGACGAATTTGCATAGCAATTTATACACGTTCTGTAAAAACATTTTGTCAATTACAACCTGATCAGAGCATTATGCTGATTCGATCTTGCGTACGCAATAATGCTAATATTGATTATTCAATGGCGCCATGGTACATACACAGTGCATACATTTTACTGGCCTTGCATATTTTAACATAAAAATGACTACATGCAGAAGACATTCCAGTCACCTGGAGAACATGTTTAATCATTGAATCAAATGCCGGTCTGGCAATAACATAAAATCATTTCTTAAATTTGTTCAAACTAAACATACCATATAAAAAAGGGCAGAAAAAAACATACATGTAATACATGAAGAAAATGAAAGAAGAAAATGAAAGATTTCACAAGAAGTTTGCAAAAAAAAACTCAGCTGAGATTAATTCTACCTTATTGTGAAATAGACATGGCATATACATAAATACATACATATATACATGCATCTTTGCTACAAACATACAGCGTTATCTAAAATTTCGCTAAACTGCAAATACATTCTACAAACAAAATGGTCGAGTAACATAAATATTGAAACAAACTCAACACAAGAGATAAGAAACATGCCACAACACTTTGTTACAAAAGGACGAAAACTGAAAAATATTTTGGCACTACACTATCATCAGACATTGAAAGTCTGTACAATTCAAATAGCCCTACAATTTTAAAGCAAAAGATAAAACATTTATTAGACCTTATTTTATAGACAACTGTGCTATATACACATGTATACACCCTGTGAATAAAGAATAATCGTGAGTTTGGACAAAGACAGAACTATTGTACACTGCAACCTTTTGCTTATTAAACATTAATATTACACGTGACTTTACATGCTTCCTTGTTATAAATTGTCAGGTCTTCCCACAGCTCAGAAAAAAAATGTAGCAAAATAGAATGTTCATTAGTCATACGTGATAGTTTGTAGCCATGTGCTTACTGGCAAATGGCAGAGTAAACTCTGATTTTTAATCAACATAGTTACACCTAATAATACAGTCACAGGGTCAATGGTAACAGAAGATGGACATTGGGCTTCTGGTTTGAAACAATGGATCTATCTAGTTTTGCTGATGGTAGTAAACATGTTGCAAACAGAAATGATGAAACTTGGTTATACACCTATCTCTATAATTCTACTTTAATCATCCACTTGAATCGTCCACTTTAATCATCCCAACAACATAATTAGCAAGCTAAGCCTTACAAAACATAAGCATCAGAATGAATGTAACATGAATGTAAAAACCCAGATTAACAAAAACACACAATATTTGCTTGGCCAGCCAGGATTAAGTGTGCAACTATTAACAATAAAATGTTATCAAAACTTCTAAAATTGAAGCCAAAAGCAGATTTAGATACATATATAGCCCATTAAGCATACAGTAAAGCTCTTGTATGATGTCTTTGGTTAAAGCTAAGCAGTATGACGCTTACCATTTGATGACATAAGATGAAGAACACAAGCCATAGATTGTGTTATAGTAACACAATATCAAATTAGATCAATTGTTTCTACGATTTTGGAGTTATCAGATTTAGACATGACAAAACTCTTAATAGTTCAATTTATATTCTCGAAATGCTGCTGCATCATATATTATGGTTTTGTAAGTTCTTGTAACTTTAAATTGTAAATACTTTGTAACCGAATCAAAGGCAAATTATATATGACATTAATTTGTTCATTTACAACTCTTGAAAATATGAATTGCTGACTTCTTTTTATCACAATCAAAACAGTCAATATGTACATTAAGGCACAGAAATATTTATTAAGACACAGAAATGTTTTTCACTGATCACTCAAATATGAAATGCAGTAAATTCCTAATGAACATACTGGTTTATTAAAATATTACCATGACAAATGGAATCTTAAAGGGCATCCATGAAGAACAAACAAACAAAAAACAGACACAAACTGCAAATATGCATGCACAAGTTTGCGAACATCAAAATCACTTTTGTAAAGCTCCAATTGTAAAAACATTGTGTTTGAATAAAGTACTTAAACATCACAATAATAAGTTGCATAGGTCTGTAAGGTTCATATATTCAACAGATTATAGAGGAGAATCAAGAAAGGTACTCAAAGTTATACTGGTTTAAACCCTAATATTTTATAATAACAATGACAATATTATGCCATACAGTCAAGCTGACATGTCAGATTTTTACACTAACTGTTTTACATGAATGAAAATGGTGGCCCTTTCTACAAACACATCCCTGGTTTTTGAGGATATTATTTCTTCTGAAACAAATGTCTTTAAAGGGACACTTTCACAGAGTTCAAAGTATGAGTATTTTTTTTTTCAAATATAAAACTGTGCAATAAATAAAACAAGTTTGGACTAGTACCAGTAAGCTGTTTTCATTTCAAAATAAGGTATTTTGATCAAATTATACCATTTTAGGCAAAATATTTCTATAGGTCAAAACATTTTCTTGAACAGAGATTGTGTCAAAAATTTGTGATTATTAAGCCATAAAACAATAAGTGTATTTTCAGAGCTGAAAAAGTCATTTTCAGAAGAAAAAAATCACATCCACAAAACTGTGTAAGAGCCTCTTCAAAGCTAAAATGTATTCAATAACGATGTCGATGAACCCAACAGTCACAACAGGGTTTGACCCCAGCATCCCAAGGTCAAGCTGGCGCCGACCCCAAGGTCATGGTGGTGGTATCACCAAGGTAACAGTGCGGATGTTCCATCACCATGGTTACGGTGGTTGTGGGTGTGTGGGTGTCTCTACACTGAGGTGGGTGTCTCTATGTCGATGTTCTTGAAGCAGCCCGTGGGCAGGGAGTCCATGATGTCCTTGACATTCTGTACATCCTTCTCCAGCTCTGAGAGGTCCTGGCTGTACTCCTGCACCCACACCTTTAACTGCGGGAAAGGGAGATAATAATCATATTCAATCTGATTTAACCCTTTGAGTGCTGGAACCGGATTTTGAAGGCCTTTGCAAACAGTTTGGATCCAGATGAGACGCCACAGAACGTGGCGTCTCATCAGGAGCCAAACTGTTTGCTATTCTGATAGTATTCTTTGAAAAAAAAAATTGAAGAAAATGCTAATTTTAGAAATTCAGCAGACGACATTTTAGCAGACGACAAATTTCCCAGCATGCAAAGGGTTAAAAAAAGATGAGTCTCACTCTTGAAGAACAGGGATTCATGCAAGTGCTTGAACAGGGGTGTGATGTTAGAACAACCTAACCGGGATTCATGCAAGTGCTTGAACAGTGGTGTGATGTTAGAACAACCTAAGCAGAGGAAAATGCCCCTACCCCATCTTACAGGGTTCAACCAAACTCTTCATTTGTATATAAATCCAGTAAAGTTAATAACTATTTGTAAAACTAGTTGTACATTGAAATGAAGGAGGAGAAATTACATCCCTGGTGAAGTGTCGTCCCAGATTAGCCTGTGCAGTCCAAACAGGCGTATCTGGGACGACACTTTCCGCTAATATTGAATTTTTTGTTAAAAGGTAGTCTATTGTAAACAAAAATACAGTTTAGGCCAAAAATGGTGTTGCTAATGAGCCTGTGTGGACTGCACAGGCTAATCTGGGATGACATTTTACGCTCATCCATTAAAGCCTGTTTTTTCCAAGAGTTAGACTCATATAGATTCAATCTGATTGAAAAAATATGTAAAATATGATACGCAATACCTACAGCTATGGGAAGGTTCAATAGGATGTGTATTCAATTCGATTGAAGTACATGTATATACAAATTCTGAAATTGTTGTTCCACATTCAGATTCATAGTTGACCAGGAGGTCACCTTCTGACCAAGCTTTCAGTCAGTACATCACAGCCTTGCATTCACTGTATTTAAAGAGGATCTCTGGCTGTAGTAACATAACATTGCAATAAATTTAAAATTGAGCCTCGCTCTGGGAAAATGGATTTGATGCAAGTGCGTTAAGTTTTGTCCAGGATTAGCCTTTGCATTCTGAACACGCTAATCTGGGATGACTCTTTCCGCTTTTAAGGAATTTTTCTTTTAAATGAAGTCTCTTCTAAACCAAAATCCATTTAGGCCGACTGCACAGGCTAATCTGGGACAACACTTAATGCACATGCATTGAAACCAGTTTTCCCACAGCATGACTTAATTGTAATTTTAAGCTTACCTGGTTATTGGCTGTGGTGAGTTTAGCAAACTGAGACTCCAGGTCTGCGTTCTGAAGGACTGCCTCTGCAGCAGCTAGCTCTGTCTCTAGACGATCCAGCTCTGCAGTGTCAAGATCACGCAGGGTTGCTGAAATACGTACCAGTGAAATTAGTTGACATGGGAATCAATAATCTTGGCTCATATAGTGTACAATCAGTATTTTTTGCGGAGGACCTCTTTCAATTAAAAACCTAATCCAATACAGACTGTTGCATGAGATAATTGCAAAAAAATAAACTGTCTTTGTGGGTCATTTTACTAGCATTTTGCCATATTAGCAATTACATCTATATATGGATGCAAAATCGGTCCCATTTTTTCAAAATTGACATTGTGCGAAGATGTCCATGATTGAAATTGCAAGAATTGTTTGGTAAATATGAGACCTGGTGAATACTTACACAGTATCTGGCTGATGTTTTCCACCTTGGCTAGGGCATCTGCCACTCTGTCTGCAGCCTCCTTGGCTGACGTCCTGGCTGAACCTGCCTTTGTTAAGGCCTGTAACAGACAAGTGGGGGCATGAGGAGGTTAGTTTAGTTTAAACCTATTTAAGCTCAATTGCATAGAAAGCCCAAGTTTATTGGAATGCTCTTTAATCTTTTCTCTGGGTAGAACAGTACTTGGTGTCTTTGGGACAGATCTAAAGAACACTCTCACAGTAGGGATGGAACATGTTACCTTCCGGTCGCTAAGCCCACACCATATCCACTACGTCATGGCGACCTCATGATATAGATTACCCACTAACATACAAGACTATAATACCTGTAACTACATTACAATCCATTTTGCGTGTTCCTTAGATTGCGTTTTATCTGGATCAAGATAATGATATTAATTTTGTCTGAGTGTTTCTGTTCGTTAACGCAGGTGGAATACGGGGTTCACTTATATGAAAATAACAAATGAACTACTTAGAATACAAGCCGAATGACAAAGTGTTTAAGGTGTAAGATGTTGATGCACAGGACCTGGATTTGAACACAAGTGGGAGCAACATTTTGTTCAATTTATTAGTTTTCTTGTTATTATACTAAGACATTTGAGTTTGGATGAAATGACCTTAAATGAATGGAGTAACATTGAATATTGAATACATGGATGAGACAAATGGGTAATTCAATTAAACAGAATTTTCTGTACTTACAAACATGAGCCTCGTTCAAAGAAAACTTGGCTTAATATATGCATGTTAAGTGTCATCCCAGATTAGCCTGTGCAGTCCCCCATGCTTAATGTATGCATGTTAAGTGTCATCCCAGATTAGCCTGTGCAGTTCCCCATGGTTATAATGGACAACAATCTCCGCTTTAATGAAATTTTTCATTTTAAGGAAGTCTCTTCTAAACAAAATTTCATATTAGGCAGAAAGTGTTGTACCTGATTAGCCTGTGCATACGGCACAGGCTACCGTAATTACTCTATGTTTTCGGACACTAAAAAATAATATAAAAAAATCGTGTCCGAAAACTTAGATACAAAATATATTCACAAAATACAGGTGTCCGAAAATTTAGAGTCGAAAAATTCAAGTGTCCGAAAATAGTGTCATTGTATCAACGACTACCGGTAATATCACGTGCTTATGAAATACCACGCCGTATAGTATAAATTACATGTATATATGTTTGGACTGCATTTGAAATAGTTTCAAATGCTTAATTTCTTTTACAGAAAGTTACCACAAGAATGTACTTTGACCAACGAGCTCAAAGATGAGCATGTGATGTACTGATACTCTCTAGTATGAACCTGTAATTAATGCAATAAAAAAAATGCACACTATGAATTCTTTGTTTGTTCATGAGTCGTTGTCTAACACCTTCAATTGTTAGTTAAACTTGCAATATAATGTATCACCCTTGCAGCGTTTAGTATTTGTCACAGTTATCTTTCTGGACCCAATAACACAAATGTAATGGTCTATTGCCCTCAGGCATGATTATGCCAGGTTTTATGACCGTAATCCTGTAATTAATCCCCATGATCGAAATGTCATTAAATAACGAAAAAAGGGCCGAAATATGGAAAAATAGCGATGTAAAATATACTGTCCGAAAATTTAGAGTTATTGATTATAGATTATTAGACGAAAAACCGCATGTCCGAAAATTAAGAGTCACAAAAAATAATAATTTTGGCTAAAACAAGGGGTGTCCGAAAACTTAGAGTGTCCGAAAACATAGAATAATTATGGTAATCTGTGACAACACTTTACGCCATTAAACCCCCTTTTCCAGGAGCATGCGTGAAATATGCCTAACTCTGTGAACCATTTAAGGCAAACAGGTAAATAAAGTGAACAAGTCCATTTAAGGCTATATACATTATGAGTCTGGTCCCTGTCAACAAGTCCATTTAAGGCTATACATACATTATCAGTTTGGTCCCTGTCAATAAGTCCATTTACAGCTATACATACATTATCAGTTTAGTCCCTGTCAATAAGTCCATTTAAGACTATACATACATTATCAGTTTGGTCACTGTCAATAAGTCCATTTACAGCTATACATACATTATCAGTTTAGTCCCTGTCAATAAGTCCATTTAAGACTAAACATACATTATCAGTTTGGTCCCTGTCAATAAGTCCATTTAAGGCTATACATACATTATCAGTTTAGTCCCTGTCAATAAGTGGTTTAAGGCTATACTTAGATTATATGTCTGGTCCCTGTCTGTGTTTTAGGCTATACTTACAGTATCAGTCTGGGCCCTGTCTGTATCTGCCTTCAGTTTGAGGTTGTCCACCTGCTCCTTGCTGTCAGACACTTCCTTATCCAGCGAGTCTGCATCGTCCAGCAGCTTCTCAGCCTTCTGTTTGGTCTTGCCTGCGTCTTGACGGATACGACTCGCCTCCTGGGATAGCAATATATGTGGTGTTGTTTGATAATTGGAATAGATGTTGGCGTTCTTATGTTAAATTCATGTGGCCTGACTAGGAATAACATGACCAAATACCAGTACTAAGGCGACTAGTCTTGCCAGCGTCTTGACGGATACGACTCGCCTCCTGAGATAGCAATATATACATGCTGTTCCAAATTGGACGGGATGTTGGCGATTGAATGTTTATTCCCTTCAATACTGGTACTTTGTCAACTAATTCCTAGTCAGGTTGCCTCTTATCATAGCAATATAGAGTCTCATTCTAGGAAAACTGGGCTTAACCCTTTGCATGCTGGGAAATTTGTCGTCTGCTAAAATGTCGTCTGCTAAATTTCTGAAATAAGCATTTTCTTCGATTTTTTTTCAAAAAATACTATCAAAATAGCAAACAGTTTGGATCCTGATGAGACGCCACGTTCTGTGGCGTCTCATCTGGATCCAAACTGTTTGCAAAGGCCTTCAAAATCCGGTTCCAGCGCTCAAAGGGTTAAAGTGTTGTCCCAAGGCATGACGCAACATTGAAAGGGAGAAAATCCGCTAAAAGGATGAAAAATCCCACCCCTGATAATAACATTAGGTTAACTTCAATATGACCTCTAGCTACATAGAACACAATACTTACATCTGATGCCCCTTGAGCCATTTTCTCGGCCTCCTGGGCGATACGTAGGGCCTCCGCGGCGTCACTTCCTGCTCCACTGAGTGCGTCACTGGCCTCCTGGGTTCGAGCCTCGGCCTCTCGGATGTTGGCCTCAATCTCTGGCACCTTTTCTAGAGCATCCTCTGCCTTGCCTCGACTGTCCTGGACCACCTGGTTGAAACCTATGGAATAGTGATTAAGTGATTAAAGTGATTATAAATTTTATATGGTGGAAAAAAAGAACCTCGCTTTAAGAAAATGGAGTTTAACCCTTTGCATGCTGGGAAATTTGTCGTCTGCTAAAATGTCGTCTGCTTAATTTCTAAAATTAGCATTTTCTTTGATTTTTTTTCTAAGACCAGTATCAGAATAGCAAACAGTTTGGATCCTGATGAGATGCCACGTTCTGTGGCGTCTCATCTGGATCCAAACTGTTTGCTAAAACCTTCAAAATCCGGTTCCAGCACTCAAAGGTTTAATGCATGTGCGTGGAGTGTTATCCTGCACAGACTAATCGGTGATGACACATTCCGCTTTTAGGGGATTTTTCGTTTAAAGGAAGTCCTTCTTAGCAAAAATTCAGTTTAAACAGATAGTGTCATTCCTGATTAGCCTGTGCGGACTGCACAGGCTAATCTGGGACGACACTTTACGCACATGCATTAAGCCATGTTTTCCCAGAGCAGGTCTCTAATGTAAAGAAGTTATTCCCAGGGACGACCTACTCAAAATTTCAATGGCGAGTTAGGCTAACAGCCTGTAAACATAATACAAGAAATAAATATTACAATGATGATTTCGTGCTAACTAAGCTATTAACAATTATTTGTGCAAGCCTTTTTTTTTTTTAATTTAATTTATGAGTTTTACCATCTTATTTGTACAAATTGTAATTCATAAGATTTTTTTCTTTTGTTAGCTCAACTGAATCTTTATCTGGATATCATGCTTAACTGTTACAGTGCTGAAACCGAATTTTGAAGGCCTTTGCCAACAATTTGGATCCAGATGAGACGCCACAGAACATGGCGTCTCATCAGGATCCAAACTGTTTGCTATTCTGATAGTATTCTTTAAACAAAAATTGAAGAAAATGCTAATTTTAGAAATTTAGCAGACAACATTTTAGCAGACGACATTTTAGCAGACGACAAATTTCCCAGTATGCAAAGGGTTAAGCAATTTCAGTCACCAGACAACTGCCCTTGACAAAGATTAAGCCAAATCTCGTAGCAATTGACGTTTTACTTTAGGATTGATCAACATAATTGTTACAGAGTTAACATTGTTGTTAATTTACAAACGGTTTTGCTTCATGGTTGAAATGTACAATGCAAAAAAGGAATTTGTTTGCTTTTATATTATATATTTTCACAAACTGATATAAGGGCAATATGAATAAAACAAAATGGGTTAACCTTGTCAAACCTACACAACAGACACATTTTAATTATGAATGGGAGAAACTGAAGCTTATTTAAGGTACTCCACTTTATAGATACCCTGGTGACATTAACTTAATTATATGTACCTAGAAGAGTCTGGAGAGTCTCGTTGGCCTCACGTAGAGTTTCCTCCCCTGTTGCCACAGCCTTCACAGCCTTGGCACGAGCAGCATCCACCTCTGATAGTAACAGATCAGCTCGCTGAGGATATAAAAGAAAAGCCAAACTTAAGTTTGCTGAAATCACAGTTGCTTTTTATGTCTTATTTTGGTTAACTTGATCATAACGTAGATTGACTGATACATTTTTGATAGGTTTCTGAAAATTCACACAAATCAAAATGAATAATCAAGATAACAGAATGTTGTTTTTTTATATCGTAAATCTGTTTGTACTGCCAAATTATGTCAATATTTTGTTAAGTTTAGAATTTTAAAAACAAATATTCAAATGCCCATCACCGAAATAATTCCATTAACAGAACATAATGTTGATGGGCAATTCCACTGTCTGTAAGTGCAATACTGTGACATGCTTCCTCAACTGTTGGTGGATAATCCAACTGTCTGTAAGTGAAATACTGTGACACGATCCTCATCTGTTAATGGGTAATTCCACTGTCCCTTAGTGAAATACCGTGACATGCTTCCTCACCTGTTGGTGGATGATTCCACTGTCTATAAGTGCAATACCGAGACATGCTTCCTCACCTGTTGGTGGGTAATTCCACTGTCTGTAAGTGAAATACTGTGACATGCTTCCTCACCTGTTGATGGGTAATTCCACTGTCCCTAAGTGCAATACCATTACGTGCTCTCGCCTGTTGGTGGGTAATTCCACTGTCCCTAAGTGAAATAGCATGATATGCTCTCACCTGTTGGTGGGAAATTCCACTGTCCCTTAGTGCAATAACATGACATGCTTCTCACCTGTTGGTGGGTAATTCCACTGTCCAGAAGCTTCTGCACTTCCTCTCGCTGGGTGGCGGCCTCTTCAAACAAGTTCTGGTTCTCTGCCATAAGATCTGAAGCAGCTTTCTTGATACGGGCAGCCTGCAGACAAACCATGAGGAATTTGGAATGTTATTCACATAAATAAGAGTTGGCTAGGTCAAATGGGTGAGCACAAAACTGGGGTTCTTGAGTTTATGACCCGGTTGCTCAAAACTTTAACAGGTTAAGGTAACAGGCTGTTAACTTCAGACCCAAATAACATTAATTTGAGAGGCAATGTTATTATCAAACATTTTCAAAATATTAGAGCAAACAAATGTCTATACAATTAACACATCTATTAAAGGGTTAACAAATGATTCACACAAATAGCTAGATCCAAAGTCTTACGGCTGTTAGCTTAACTGGCCGTTAAAGTTTTGAGCAACCGGGCCCTGGACACCATCATTACTTATATGGCGATTGGTAAAAAATAACTTCTACAGTCATTCTTACGTCAGGACAAATGTGAGTCAACTGACTTATGGACGTCAAGATAAGTGAAAGGTCTGGTAACTGACGTTATGACTGAAATACTGCATCCTTACAACAGTCAAACAAAGAAAACACATGAAATATATTCGAGATCATCTTAAATATGACTAAAATGCTATTTTAAAAACAGCCTTACCAACAAAACACATGAAATAATATATGAGCCGCGCTCTGGGCAAAACGGTCGTACTACACAGGCTAATCTGGGACGACACTTTCAGTTTTAATGGTATTTTTTGCTATCTTCAATATTGCAAAAGTTATGGCCAATGCTAAATTTTTCGGATGACGACGACAACCACGATGATCACGCGGAAGACGAGAGGGCTATGACAATACCTCGGGTTTTCTTTGAAAACAGCCGAGCTAACAAAACACATGAGACAACATATCAAGAGTCCCACCTCCTTCTTGATGATGTCAGCCTCCAGTACAAGCTGCTGAGTGTTCACCATGGGCACCTGTAGAGACACGGCCTGGCTGTAGAGGTCCAGGGCCTCGTTGTACGCCTCTGTAGACATGTTCAGGGCCTTGTTGGCAAAGAACTTGGTACGGTCGTACAGCTTGCTGGCATCATCAGCTCTGAAATGGGGGATGGGGAATTATATACAAGTCTGGTTCTGGGAAAACTGGGATAAATGCATGTGCGTAGAGTGTTGTCCCAGATTAGCCTGTGCAGTCCACACAGGCTAATCAGGGACGAAACTTTCTGCTTCAATGGTATTTTTTTGTTAAATCATAGGATGGGATAACTAGTGTGCTTGTTAGGGGCCTTGTCAGCAAAGAAAATGGTACATTAATAAAGCTTGCTGTTGTCATCTGCTCTGTAATAGGCAATGTGGAATTAGGTTAACCCTCTATTCTCCAATACACATTTTGAGGTGCTTGTAGTCCCTTAGATACTCAAATTTAATTTAAGATCTTTTTTACTAGAGTCAAGTTTTAAAGGCATTCAATTTCTCCTGAGTTACTCCCAGGCTGTTCTGGTTTTATGTTGGTTGCATATAGCCATTTTCACTTTGCTTCTGAGGCGGAAAGGGTTATAGCACAGGAAGGGATGGTGTGCATGTTTGGGGCCTTGTCAGCAAAGAACTTGGTACGTACATATAGCTTGCTGTTATAATCTGCCCTAATGAAAAGAGTGGATCTTATGTGTAACCAGGTTTGAAGATTAGCTTTTTTTCACTTTTATAGAAGGTGCTGCTCTATAACAATTAATTATCCATAAATAAAATAAAATCATATAGTTTTCCCTTTGAACTAATCTTTCCCCAGTTGTTTTCATTCCCGGTTTTGTTGCCACAAAAAGCCCAAAATAGCATTACTTTTTGAAAACAAAGGACCCAATCAACAATCCCTCAATTTCTCCCAATTAGATGTGTATTGTTCCATCTTTATATTATATAAAGCAAAATGAGCAGGCTTTGTGTTGACAGCACTATGCGTATTTTCTAAATGTCAACAATTTATTTCCACAAGATTTTCGCATATGTAGAGCACAGTCAGTGGAAGCAAAAATTATGCATTAATACTGCTAACATGTAAACCCTTTCCCACCCACAACCAAAGTGAAAATGGCTATATGCAACCAGCATAAAGCCAGAGTAACTTGCAGTCTGTTCAGTGTTTAAGCTGTTTGCTGCTCATCAGTATCTTAGAGTTGGAAATAAAAACTTTAAAACATAAATCTAGCAAGAAAGATCTTCAATTTAAATTTAATTTATAAGGGACTACAAATGCGTCAAAGGTCTTAAATTAAAATTGTTTTTCAAAGGGACAACAAACGCTTCAAAGTGCCTATCTGAGTGGTAAATGTTAAAGTCACACTGCAGGCTGTACGTACCTCTTTTTCAAGTCCTCTATGTCCCGCTTGATGTCCTGAGGCATCTGCATGGTTTCCCTGGCGATACGCAGGGCCTCATTAGACGTCTCCAGGGCTTTCTTACCCAGCATCTCTATACGCTTCGCCTCCTCAAGTTGGCTGTAACATAGGCACAAACAATTAGTACCACAGGAAACAGAGGTAAGATTGAGGACAAGTCTGAAGGGAGGAAAATTATAACAACTGATTTTGAAAGAAATGTGATCAACAGGGTTCCAAGCCTCCTCAAGTTGGCTGTAACATACATACACACACAATTGGGACGCGTTCTGGGAAAACTGGGCATTAAGCATGTGTGTAAAGTGTTGTCCCAGATTAGCAAGGTGGCTGTAAGATACACACACACACAATTGAGTCACGTTCTAAGAAAACTGGGCTAAATGCATGTGCGTAAAGTGTTGTCCCAGATTAGCCTGTGCAGTCCGCACAGGCTAATCCTGGACAACAATATTCGCTTTTATGATATTTTTTGTATAAAGGATGTCTTTTCTTAACGAAAATCAAGTTTGAGCCAAAAGTGTCGTTCCTGATTAGCTTGTGCACAGGCTATTCTGGGATGACACTTTGCGCACTGGTACCAGTTTTTCCCTACCATAATAATTTGTATCATGGATGTAGGTTTGACCTTCTGTTTTTTTCTTCAATACAAATTACAAACCTTCTATACACAATTTTAATTTTATTTGAGCATCTCTTACCTTTACAAAAATACACAAAACAAACTGTAGTGGAAACAGTGATCTAATTTCACCTCATAGATAGCTGTTTTGACTCAGTGGCTATCTCCGTCATCTGTCTGGACTGCTGCCCGAACTTCTCCAGAGCCTCCCTGGCCCGCTGTAGTGCAGCCTGTCCCTCGGTGTCGATGTAGTTCTCTGCAGCCTTCAGGGAGATCTCAGCCCTGATAGTGGAAACAAAACATAGAGGTTAACTGAGCCTCGTTCTGGGAAAACTGGGCTAAATGCACATGCGTAAATTGATGTCAAAGATTAGCCTGTGCAGTCTGCACAGGCTAATCAGGGACGACACTTCTCATTTGTAGGTTTATAAATCAAGCAAATCAAGTAAATCAAGAATAGGTTGATTCATAAAGTATAAATAGTTGATGATAAACTCCACACTGGTATGTTCCAGAATATCCACTGCAGTACAGGGGAATTCAGAATGCTTTACACTACCTCCCCCCACATATTCCCATATTTCCCCAAACATTCCAACCCTTTCCCACATTTCCAGTACATATCCGCTTATTGTTTAGACCTATTTATTTAAGCTCGATTGCATCGAAAGCCTAAGGCTCATTGAAACGCTCTCAAGTCAGTTTCCTGGGTAGAACCAGTACTTGGTGTCTTTGAGGAAGATATGAAGAATGCTCCCACATTGGGGATCGAACCTGTGACCTCCTGGTCGCTTGACGCACACCATATCCACTACACCACAGGGACCTTCAAAGCAACGCCACATACCATCTTATAGCCTCCTCAGCACTTCTGATGTCTCCCAGACTCTCCTCTGCAGTACTACGGGCTGTCAGGATGTTCCTGGTCACCTCTCCACACTACCCCCCCTACTCCTACACTACCCCCTTACCCCCACACTATCCCTTCTCCCTTCCATAACATACCTGCTAATAGCCTCCTCAGCACTACTGATGTCTCCCAGACTCTCCTCTGCCGTACTACGGGCTGTCAGGATGTTCCTGGTCACCTCTCCACACTACACCCCCTACTCCTACACTACCCCCCTACCCCTACCCCCACACTATCCCTTCTCCCTTCCAGTACATACCTGCTAATAGCCTCCTCAGCACTACTGATGTCTCCCAGACTCTCCTCTGCCGTACTACGGGCTGTCAGGATGTTCCTCGTCACCTCTCCACACCTGTTCAACACCTCCAGGATGTTCTCTTGCAGCTTCTCCAGTTGCTGACCTATCGTGCCGTTATCACCTGCACAGGGAACAATGTATTGTTTGATCGTTTATGTATGTGTTGCAGTTTCCAACTCTATTTGATCCTCACTCTGAGAAAATGGGGCTTAATGCATGTGCATAAAGTGTTGTCCCAGATTATCCTTTCCACATTTGTATGGTATTTTTCGTTTAAAGAAAGTCTCTTCTAAGAAAAAATCCAGTTAAGGGGGAAAGTGTCGTCCCAGATTAGCCTGTGCAGACTGCACAGGCTAATCTGGAACGACACTTTACGAAAATGTATTAAGCCCCGTTTTCCCAGATCGAGGATCATTTCAATCATATAACAGCGCTAAATTAACCTACCCATACTTTTCTTGGGTGAGCTGGTTTACCAGTATTACTGCCCATACGTATGCCAGTTACTGACAATGACTGTCTTGATTTAGAGGTAGAGGGAGAGGTTGAGGAAATGATTTTGTGACTAATCCCAACACAAGTTAAGTGGTCTGGCCGAGATTTGAATCCAGAATCTTCAGATTTTTAATCCAGCGCTCTACCAACCAAGCTAGCCAGCAAACAGGGAACAATTCAAATCATGAAGAGTCTCAGCCACAGACTACTGCTTAAGACAAAGACCAAACATCAACAACACTATTTTGTAAATGCAAGACAAAGGCATGTTTGTAGCTAGAACTTAACAAATAAGCACATATATACCAATAATTTAAGATTGTTCATTAAAAGCATTATTTTGTAAATGCAAGACATAGGCATGTTTAAGTTAGAACTTTAAAAAATAGCATATATATATACCCATAATTAGCTCATGACATTTTATATATGACCCCAGGGCCAGTATATTTGGCAGGTTTAGAAATCATCTCCCTTTAAAGCTTATTACTTCCCTTAGATTTTGTTTTTGACCTTGAAGGATGACCTTGACTTTTCATCATGTATCTATGGACATAAGTCCACAGGTAAGTAATGAAACCTACCATTCACAAATTAGTACAGGTAAGAAATAATAATTATATCATTTAAAAAAAAACTTTGACAAATCAATCATTTAAGTTATAAATAAACAAAATACAAAATCTGTACAGTAACTGTGAAAAGAACTTAAATTCTTGGTAAGGAAATATATAATCTGAGATTTATAATTATATGAGTTACTTCCCTTGAAAATAATTGTCTCTAACAAATCTCTTCTATGTTTAGTAGCAAATAATTATAAGCCACTACCGTGACTGTAGATTCACAGGTAACCTTAAAGTACCAAGATACTTTTATGCCAAAAGTATCATTGTGCGCTTGGCTTGACCATAAAATGTCATTTTGATTATACTTCAGTTGTATGGTTTCATATTATTATATATAAAATTTCAATATATCATTTGGCAGGTTTAGAAATTATCTCCCTTTTTAAAGCTAATTACTTCCCTTGATTTTGTTTTTGACCTTTGACCTTGAAGGATGACCTTGACCTTGAACTTTCACCACTTAAAATGTGCAGCTTCATGAGATACACATGCATGCCAAATATTAAGTTGTTATCTTCAATATCGCAAAAGTTATAGCCAGGTTAAAGTTTTCGGACGTAGCACAGACAGACAGACGGACCACCCTACCAGGGGCATAAAAAGAAACACCAATACATCCAGCATTTGAATATATAATGGTTACCACTGGTTTTTATGAAATTAACAAAATGTGTTTCATGAAGAATGATGTAGACAGAAGTGGTTAATGCCAAGTCTGACTCAAAATTAGTTGAATATCACAATTTAAAGAATATTCTTTATTCTTAGACTTAAGTCTAAGAATTGTTTGGTGAATACGGGCCCAGGCCTCTAAAAGCTTTGTGGTCCCAGGGATTCTTAGGGCTCGGTAAACTTACTTCCTGCTCCCTGTGCATCCTTCAAGAGCACATTGACGGAGTCGTTGACGAGCGTGAGCTGCTGCAAGAACTTTGTGTCGTTAAAGGCTGTCGGGTCATTGCCGATGTTGAGAACGAGGTTGCTGAGCTCGCGTAGTTTGCCGCGATGAACGTTGACACGTTCTTGAACAAGACTGTAGCAGGGGGGACAATCTGGAATCATGATGGTAAAAGTAACACACTGGTTGAGATATCGTGCATCAAAATTTGTATCGGAATCATATCTATTGAATAATATTTCATGATATATCCTAGAAACATGTTACTTTTGTTTATTTAAATTTCTTAAATACTAAACATGCAGTATAAATAAACACATACAGTAACATAACATTGTTTGGCAGAAAATATATATAACACATAATATAACACTATACAAAGATGCCTATTAGTAATACAATAATTTACAATAAAAAAAAACATCTATTGAATGACAGGTATTGAAGCTAGAGAAAATTGAGAAATGTTAATGGTAAGAAGAAACCAAATGCAAAAATAAAATTATAATGGAAATTGCATTATATCTTCATGTGACTAGGCAGTCAGGTCCAATGTTCACAGAACTTTCTAACATTGATTTTCGATCTCATCTGGCACTGATTGCATTATTGATATTAACCCTTTGCATGCTGGGAAATTTGTCGTCTGCTAAAATGTTGTCTGCTAAATTTCTAAAATTAGCATTTTCTTTGATTTTTTTTCAAAGAATACTATCAGAATAGCAAACAGTTTGGATCCTGATGAGACGCCACGTTCTGTGGCGTCTCATCTGGATCCAAACTGTTTGCAAAGGCCTTCAAAATATGGTTCCAGCGCTCAAAGGGTTATATATCTGATATTTTGACAGAAATTCAGCCAAAAAATTAAACAACGAAAATCAGCAGTGTGTCAACTGTCAACAATCAGAAAACCAAACAAAAAACCCAATAACATGCCTGTCACCGAGTCACTTTAGTGCACATTATTTTTACTGTGAAAAATTGGATTTTCCAAACAATCTTTTACCCAACGCTTACTTGAAAATAAAGCCTGCATGTTCACCATACTCCAGTCACAGTGTCTTCCCTTCACTACCTCCACACAGGTACAGTAGCAATTTTCATTGCAAAATCAACCAGAAAATATACATAAATCTATAACCTTGACCTTTCCATCCTACACCTTACTCACCTATACAGCCTGCGGTGATGTTATACTTGTTCTCCATACACCGGTCACAGTGTCTGCCCTCCACTCCTGCCACACAAGAGCAGTACCCATTCTCATCACACTGCATGTCCAGGGAGCCCTCGGGATCACAGTTACATGCTGAAACAGGCAATGAATAGATACATTACAAAATTGAAAGTGCCTTAACTTGATTTTAAAATCACTCACAGAAACAGGCATTGAAATTATACACACAAGGCCATAAGGATTAGAAATGCATGCTGAATTCTAAGCTGAATTCTAAAACAGTCATTTATGTTTGTCATTTTAACATAAATTGTTTAAAATCTTCAGAAAATCCAACATTTGAGTGAGTAGCATAGCATGGCTTATTGGGTGAATAGTTGAGTCACAATGGTGAACATTTCTGTAAATACCAAAACATTGTTTAAGCTCACCTGTACAGCCCACGGTTGAAAATCCAAAGAAGAATCGGTCACACTGGTCACACTTCCTGCCAGTGACGCCTGGTTTACACTGGCATTGACCGGTACCCAGGTGGCACGTGGTGTTGAGGGAACCAATCCGNACCATTTTCGAACTCGTCCAAGATATTATTGAGACACATGTTCTGACCAAGTTTCATGAAGATTGGACAATAAAAGTGAGCTATAGAGTGTTAACAAGGTAAATGTTGACGACGCACAACGCACGACGGACAAAACGCGATCACAATAGCTCACCATGAGCACAACAGCATGTTGTGCTCAGGTGAGCTAAAAATACTAAAATTACTTTTTATTTAAACCTTTGACACTCAGATACCCATTTTGACATGTGTGTAGTCCCTAAGAAAATAATATTAAATTCAAGACCTTTCTTACTATATTCACGTTTTAAAGGCTTTATTTCCAACCCTAAGATACTGATGACCAGCAAACAGCATAAAGCATTAACAGCCTGCGAGTTACTGGCAGGCTGTTTTGGTTTTAAGCTGGTTGAATATAGCCATTTTCATTTTGCCTTTGAGAAGGAAAGGGTTAAAAAACAATTTTGGCTGATGAAAAACAATTTGTGGGTTTTCATGCTGTATATTGAGATTCCCCACTTGTATTTTTGATTCTCTTAAGACCTTCAATAGATTATGTTTGTATGAATTTTGTATATCATTGAAAAAAAAAGGTTTATAAACACATGATTAACAGTACAAACCAGTAACCTAAAAGAAAGTTGTATATCACTTATTAGTTTATTTCCAAAAAACTTCCAAACATTATGAGCCGAATATACAAAATTTGGGACCCAAAACGTCTAGTTTCCAAATATTAACCAAATTTCAAACATCAAATTTTCAAAAGGCAGTCTACCAAAATCATTGATATAATTACAAAATTTATTTTCGTCCACAGAAGAGAATTATATATGTGACAAAATATGTTGTGTAAGAATTAAATAAAGAATATATTATGAGTGATCAGAGAAAGAAAAAAATGATATATTTTTTAAGTGGCTCAGCCATGTATAATTTCAACATGGGAAAAAGAAACAAAAAGTAAAAGCGTAATTATAAAAATTATCAAAAATGTCCGCTTCACATCGAGTTACCATTTCAAATCAATGATTTTTCCCAATAAACCACCGTTAAGTACGAAAAATAATTGAGCTTTGTTCTTGGAAAAAAGGGCTTAATTCATGAGGGTAAATTGTAGTGCCAGATTAGCTGGTGCACTCGGCACAGGCTAATCAGGGATGACACTTTCCGCCTAAACTGGATTTTCTCTAAGATTAGAGACTTCCTAAGAACGAAAAGTACAATAAAAGGTGAAAGTGTCGTCCCTGGTTAGCCTGTGCGGACTGCACAGGCTACCTGTGCAGACTGCACAGGCTAATCTGGGATGATACTTTATGCACATGCATAAAGACCAGTTTTCCCAGAACGAGGCTCAAAAACAACTGTATATGTACCTTGGCGTAGAGTGTTGTCCCAGACTTGACAGTGAAGACTGCACAGGCCAATCTGGGACGACAATTTACAGTCATGAATTAAGCCCAGTTTTCTGATAACAAGACTCGAATACAAATTTCCCCATACCTTGTCCGCTCTCCAGGTTCCAGTATCCCACCTCACACTGGTTACACTGACGTCCCTTCACATTGGGCAGGCAGGGACAGTCTCCGGTCTGGGGGCTGCAGGACAGCACACCCACACTCTCCGTGCCAGGGGGGTAGCAGTTACAGGCTGAAAGAAGTAGAACAGATGTTGAATTTATCCTAGAGCTCAATGATTTTATAGAAGAAAACTGTTGGTGCCGGATAAACTTGTGATTTACATGCCTTCCAGCCTTTACACTGCTACTACATGTTCATAGCGGACTACATTTTTGGCCTTTCATTCTCCGTTAAAGACCACATGCAGCTAAGACTTGTAGACGATTTAACTCATTTAAACGTATCAACATCCTCATTTATTTGTGCTTGGCTGTGTTAACCTTTCTTCAACTCGTTGGATAAATTCAAGTACACAAAGATTCCAACGTTCTATTTTATTTATTTGCTGGCGATCAATTAAACTATATACTCGTAGGTTTTTTATACCACTAAACTTGAAATTTGTCCAAAGGACAAGAGTGTTTCTGAAGTATATCACTTGGCACACTGACAGGAACGCGCGTTGTTTGCAAAACATAATGTACACAGAGTTAATACAGCATGTATGTACCAGTCCATTGTAACTGATGCTACTCATTAAGCCTTTTTTCGCATATAAGACATTGACAACAAACTTATGACACGAACATGTACTTTCACTGTCCCACCTACGTCAGTAAGTTTTGGTTATTTATTTACTGATTACCTTTACAGTTTCCTTTCTCGTCTGCGAGAGGGTCCCCATAGTAGTTGGGCAGGCATTTGTCACAGGAGAAGCCTGCTGTGTTGTAGATACACTTCCTGCACTCTCCAGTGGTTCTGAGAAAGACCAATAGAAATATGAAGGATAGCACAGGTCCACTTAAGCTCCAAACTAACATCATGAAAAACATTACCATCTTACTGATAAATCCAAAATATCCTCAAGTGAGTCTCCTGCACAGACACTGTGAACATGCTTTTATGTTATAAATAACTTTTCAAATTTGTTACTGGTACTTTTTGAGTCCTTTATCACCCAAACCTGCTTGCTCAGTTGGTAGAGCAATAGACTACAAATCAGTCAGAGGATCCCATTTTCAAATCCCTGCCCAGACACAAAAATTGCATGGTTATTGGTCATGAAATTATCTCTATGACCATTCTCCTCCTATCTCTGATGAAAATAGGGCTGTTGTCAGTAACTGCGTAAGTATGGCACTTTATACACATAAACCAGCTCACCCAGGAAGTGG
>VMBQ01001022.1:29675-41308 GCA_007657795.1 Dreissena rostriformis | reverse complement strand
CCCCCCCCCCCTCAAATATCTCAACAGATTTGCATGAATTGGAAAAACGACCCGGTGGGGACTGAAAATCAGGAATTCAGGTACAATCCGGAAAACTTTTGACCCCTGTTTATGTGACTTTCTACTTGCAAAAAAAGAACTTATACACAAGTAAACCACTTACCCGATCTAGGGTCACATTGTTCACTGTGACCATTGCATTCACAAGGCACACAGCTAGCGAAGGGTCCCCCGAACTGAGGATCACGTTTGTACCCCGGGGCACAGGACTCGCAGAACTGACCGATGTATCCTTCCGGACATGTGCAACTCTCCACCCACTTGGCCTCTGCTTCCCCGTTGAAACCGCGCCGTGCTGTGTCCAGCTGAATGTCATCGATAAATCCAACACCTGGGGATGGAAGTATTGGGGTGACAGAAACTGATTAAATGAGGGTTAATTGATAACTGTTGTACAGGCTAAAACATTCAATCTTCAAGTGTGACCATGACCTTCAGTTGGCAATTCATGGTTTTAAGTCCAAATTTAATGAGAATCCGTGAAACTGCATATGTTATATGGAGAGAACACAACAATGGAGGCTCAAACTTGTGACCTTCAAGGGAGACCTTGACCTTAACCCTTTGCATGCTGGGAAATTTGTCGTCTGCTAAAATGTTGTCTGCTAAATTTCTAAAATTAGCATTTTCTTTGATTTTTTTTCAAAGAATACTATCAGAATAGCAAACAGTTTGGATCCTGATGAGACGCCACGTTCTGTGGCGTCTCATCTGGATCCAAACTGTTTGCAAAGGCCTTCAAAATCTGGTTCCAGCGTTCAAAGGGTTGAGGCTGTGTGACTGACTTGTGCATATAATCTCAGTACCCTATACATTTGAGCCAAATAAAAGGTTAAGGAGAAATAGAGCGGACAGAGAGACTGACTTGGGGAATTTCTATGACCCTTCCCCCCTCTCTCATGGCGGGCATTCAAAATAATATCTCTAGAGAAATACCTTCATTATTGTACAATTCACATAGACAATAAATGTCTACAAAGAAAATACCTCCATTGTTCTTTGCTGTGATGTTAGCAAGTATGGAAATGAACTATGGCAAATATTTTAGAAGCGTACGAAAATAAATGTATACAATGAAAATACCTTCGTTATTGTATGTCCCACGTATTTTAATAGCTGTGATGTTAGCGAGTATGGAAATGAACGTCTCAGCGTTGAGTCTGGGGTGCCATTGATACTCTGGAAGCTCGTTCAGCCGGAACCTGAACATCTGCACCTCAAGCCCAGGGGTGGGGTTCTTCTGGTAGTAAAACGGTATGGAGATCTGCTGACCGGAACCCTCGATGATCACGTCAATGATGGAGGGAGCAGCCTGCTCCTCCCCGATACGGAGTTTGAACGAGACGAACTGGTTGTAGCTGAAACGCTGGTCACCCAAGTAGCGCGCTGAAATGAACATAATTAAGATTATTTCATTGGTATAGCTCTAATTGGTATATTGCATTTTGAGTACAAATTAAAATTCAGATTTAGAACTGCTTTCTGATTGGTTAAATCAAACATAGTGCTATGATCATAGCCAATCAATAATACACATATGTAATGCATTCAAAGAGCGCGCTGAAATGAATATAATGGGGCCTCGCTTAGGAATAACTGGGCTTAATGCATGTGCGTTAAGTGTTGTCCCAGATTAGCTTGTGCAGTCCCCACAGGCTAGTCAGGGACAATGCTTTCTGCCTAGACTGGATTTTTGCAAAGAAGAGACTTCCTTCAAATGAAAAATACAATACGATATGAAACTCAAAAGTGACAATGTCATAAATTTTATGAAAACAAGACATGGATAGACCCGCTTATGTCACAGACTGGACACAGACATAAATGTTGTTTGACAGAAATAATGTGAAAAGTTAACACAGCATGTATGTACTTTTTTCACAATTGTGACATTAAACTTTCAGCAAGAACTAAAGTTGGTGCATACAACATGTCGTCTTAAACGGATAGAAAGATTGACAATGAACTATAAAGAAATAGAACTGACAGTCACATGAACATCTGCTATCACTAATAGCATAAAAAGGACTATACACAAACTTCAAGCCACAATTTTGACATTGACCTTAAGTGTGTAAAATAGTTAGTGCACGCAACAAATTGTATTGATATGATAATCATTTGTGCCACATTCTTGTATTGATATGATAATCATTTGTGCCACATTCTTGTATTGATATGATTATCATTTGTGCCACATTCTTGTCTTGATATGATAATCATTTGTGCCACATTCTTTCACCCTTTGAGCGCTAGAACCAGATTTCGAAGGTCTTTGCAAACAGTTTGGATCCAGATGAGACGCCACAGAACGTGGCGTCTCATCAGGATCCAAACTGTTTGCTATTCTGATAGTATTCTTTGAAAAAAAATCGAAGAAAATGCTAATTTTAAAAATTCAGCAGACAACATTTTAGCAGACGACAAATTTCCCAGCATGCAAAGGGTTCAAAATCACAAAATGCCTGACATTCTTATGGCCTGTAATGTGTGACAGACATTATGTGAAAAGTAAACACAGCATGTATGTACCAGGCCTTTAAAACTGTTGCTAGACATAAAACCTATTTCAAAATTGTGATATTGAACTTTTATAAGTATTGGGCATACCTATTGGCATGACAGGACCACATACTTTAACTATAAACAAATTATAAACATGCCAAAACTTCAAGTAATCATTGTGACCATTGAGTAACACAAACCTGGAGCAGAGAAGTAGGTCATAGGGTTGTTCTTGGGGGCTGATATACCCAAGTTCTGAACGATGCCGTTGTACTGCGTCTCAATGGGGTTGTTGCCCCTGTCAATGCCGGTCCAGCCTTGCTTGCCTGGAATATATTACATTCACAAGTTATGATACATGAATGAGCCTCGTTCTCAGAAAAATGGGCTCAATGCATATGCGTAAAGTGTCATCCCAGATTAGCATGTGCATTCCGCTTTATGGAATTTTTCATTTATTCAAAAGGAAAATCAAGTTTCAGCGGAAAGTGTTGTCCCTGATTAGCCTGTGCGGACTGCACAGTCTAATCTGGGACGACACGTTACCCACATGCATAAAACTAAGTTTAACAAGAACAAACCTCATTTAAAGTTACGACTGAATTTTATGATCACAAGAAATAGACATTCATGATAAATATGCTCTTCAAATACATGCAAAATAATGAAAGGAAATGAACAGATTCAGTGAAATTTACTAATCATAGAGGTTATAGCTTAGAAATAAGGGCCCTTATTCAACAAACCATACTCAGAGTTCAATATTTGAGCCGCGCTCTAGAAAACGGGGCTTTATGCATGTGTGTAAAGTGTCGTCCCAGATTAGCCTGTGCGGTCTGCATAGGCTTATCAGGGGCAACACTTTCCAGCTAGACAGGATGGTCCTTAAGAAGAGACTTTATTTAAAAGAAACATTCAATAAAAGTGGAAGTGTAGTCCCCGATTAGCCTGTGCAAAGTGCACAGGCTAATATGGGCTGACACTTTACGCACATGCATTAAGCCCCATTTTCCCAGAGCGTGGCTCATTTATATTTTATAAATCATGTCTACCTGTTTCAAAGTCAGTGATGATGGACCGCGGTGAGTATCCCGTGGCAACCGTGCAGATGGACGAGTGACCGTAGCAGAAACAGGACACACAGCCGTACGGGTTGGCACCGTCCAGGCCAAAGTAGCCAGGCTTGCACCTGAATATGGAATTGAAATCAACATAGTGCATTGTAGCCTACAGACGTCTAAAAAACAAACAAAAAATATATGAGACGCGCTCATGGGAATCGGGGCTTAATGCATGTGCATAAGTTGTTGTCTCAGATTAGCCTGTGCATTCTGTATAAACTGGATTTTTGCTAAGAAGACACTTTACCCACATGCATTAACACTTTGAGCGCTGGAACCGGATTTTGAAGGCCTTTGCAAACAGTTTGGATCCAGATGAGACGCCACAGAACGTGGCGTCTCATCAGGATCCAAACTGTTTGCTATTCTGATAGTATTCTTTGAAAAAAAATGAGGAAAATGCTTATTTTAACAATTCAGCAGAAGACATTTCAGCAGACAACAAATTTCCCAGCATGCAAAGGGTTAAGCCCAATTTTCCCTGAGCATGGCTAATGTGTTCACTTAAGGAGAAGATGAAGATAAAGCTTGCTAACACTGTGGTAAAATACATTTATAAAGACAGAAATATTAATTTTGGCAAGGTTTCTATCAAATAAATTGAGGCTAAAACAACACTCATAACACATATCTTCATTTAAGGTAAAATAAACATTATTAAGAGGTAGACCATGTCCTTTCAAGTTACAAAAAGGAATTAATTACTCCTATCCATATCAAATTCTAAGAATATAATTTCAGACAAATAATCAAAAACTGTTATCGGGTATGTACCATATTTTCTTGATTATAAAGCAGATTGACTATACGACAGAGCAACACAGTTTGCTTGAATTTTATCATATTTTGCATTGACCTGATTATAAGACAAAGGTTGAAAATAATAAGACATATAGTCAAACACTTTAATCGGGTATAATTTTGGTGCAATTTCAATTTGTCTTATATACATCCATTAAATATAAAATACATATTAATTCCCACTACAAATGTATTAAGGAATTATGTCGCCAACCTGTCACAGTTCTGTCCCTCTACAAAGTCCTTACACACACAAGCCCCTGTCTCAGAGTTGCACAGAGGCTTGTTGTCACGACTACCATCAGCAACACAACCACACGGTCTGAAATCAACGGAAATGAAGAAATTACAAAACTGATTCATAAATCACGAAAAAGCTCATCATGTTTAAGACGGTATGTCAACGCTTTTTGTTTTCTTCTATCATGGCATCATAATAATTTTCAAGGGTATGATGGAAGGAACACTAAAGAAAAGAAACAACTTGAAAATCTATTTCAAAACACCCTGACAATATAAAGATAGAAAACTAAAGCATGTAAAAAAACTGATTTTTTTTTTTGCTTTTGATAAATTATTTAATAAGTTCAATCAGCTTTGAATTAATACTGTTTTAACAGGATAGATATTTAATATATGATCATACCATGACATTACAATAAATTGAGCTCTATGTACTTTTAATCCAGGAGCACTTTAATTGTTTTAATTATAATTAAAAAATTTACCCTTACATAATGTACACATAGAGAATATATGGTTGGTGACTTTTGATATCATGTGATATCAGACGAGGCTGATATGGCGTAGGAAAAGGCGAGGCTTACCGAGCCTTTTCACACGCCATATCGGACGAGTCTGATATCATATGATATCAAAAGTCACCAACCATATATTCTATTTATTATGCCACATTTAAATCAAATAAGAAAATATAAACAAGATAAAAAAAAACGCTAAATTTTAGGTGATGTACGGTAATAAAATATGCAAATGAAGCGGCCTGATTACATCCGCTACTTGGGCAAATTCTGCAATGCATATTCGTATGAAATAGTTCGCAAGTAAACAACAAACAATAACATTTTAACGCTCATAATTTAACAAAATAAAAAAAATTAAGTGAGAAATCGATACTGAAAATTACAATTTCTGCACTAAAAATATATTTACAACATTTGTTTTAATAACACAATCGACTTGTACATGTACTTTTACGTGTACGGCTATTTTCAAACTCAAAGCGAATGTGTAGCGTAAAAAATCGAAACAATAAAGACAGTTACAAAATGGAACGGGATTTGAACGTAATGTGCACATTGGAATTGATAACAGTGATTTATTTTTCAACTTGTCTATCTCCGTTTAGTTGTGAGATGTTATCGGTTTCCTCGAAAAACAGCCCTCCACGTTCAAAGTCAAAGTGGGTGGGGAACGCGACTGCTTGTGCAAGTTGTGGATTTCGAGTCGCTGGAACTTCATAAGGAAGCTGCTTTTGTGCAATATTCAGCGACGCTGCCAGCTGTGTGTGAGACGAAACGAAGATGCTTTGGTTTTGAATCGTGTTTTGAGACTTTCTGGGTGACATGATGGATTAATTGTCAATTGATGTTTGACTGACAAAATAAATGAACATATTTTTGTGTTTGGAGACATACATTGCTGAGGTTAATATCTTAACAATTGGGAAATCCCAACATAAGTTGCCTGCCAGTGTGACCACTGATCTGCATAATATCAGTGGGAGAGCATCCTGAATCCCGCAGCTTCTGCACCATATGATTCCTGGCCGAGTGGTTGGTAAGTTTCATTGTTATACATGCTTAAATACACATGTTTCATTATTTGTGGTATTTTTTACACCCATTTTCATGCTGATGATCCAATGATCAGTGCCGGTTGTCCTACTGTCATTCAAAATTGTGGGAAAATAAGTCGCGCACTGTTTAAAATTGGGGGAAAAAATTAGTAAGCGCTGTACAAAATTTGAAAAAATGAGTCGCGCACTGTTCAAAATTGGGGAAAAAATTAGTTGTTCACTGTTCATTCTGATTTCAAAATTGTGGAAAAATGAGTTCCGCACTGTTCGAAATTGTGAAAAAATTAGTCACGTGCTGTACAAAATTGTGGAAAAAATTAGTCATGCACTTTTCAATCAAAATTGTGGAAAAATGAGTCACACACTGTTCAAAATTGTAAAAAAATTAGTAACCCGCGGTACAAAATTTGAAAAAATGTCACCCACTGTTCAAAATTGGGGAAAAATAAGTCACACACTTTTCATTCAAATTGGGGGAAAATGAGTTGTGAACTCTTCAAATTTTGAAACAAATGAGTCGCGCACTGTTCAAAATTGTGAAAAAATAAGTCATAGCGCTGTACAAAATTTGAAAAATTGCGTTGCTCACTGTTCAAAATCAGGAAAAAAATAAGTCATGCACTGTTCATTCAAAAATGTGGAAAAAATGAGTTGTGTACTGTTGAAAACTGTGAAAAAATGAGTTGCGCGCTGTACAAAATTGTGAAAAAATGAGTCGAAAACTGTTCAACATTGTGCCGTTAACTGATCAACATTGTGAGAAAATGAGTTGCAAACTTTTTTAATTGTGAACATTATTTTGAGTCGCGTTATTCTTTAAATTGTGAAAATTTGAGTCGCAAATTTCTCAAATTTGTGAAAAATGCCTATTCCCTTAAAAAGCAAAAAAGGCCCTGAGTCTATAATAAACATATTTTAAGTTTAAAGAAATTCTTAATTATTTTTTTTATATATAAAGTGGCGTTTATACATTTTCATTTTGTAATAATAATATTGTGTCTATTAAAGTTGTAATTTGTTCAAGTTGTGCAATAAAAATGTAATTAAGAAACTCTATTTTGAAATTTTATTTTATGTTGGATTTGTTTTATTTTATTATAATGATGTTTTTCTTTTAATTGCAGAATGTTGCGACCACACATTCCTTGGGTCATGATATCTACCCAAATTCTTGGCGGCACAGTTCTACCCTCATCAACAAACTCAAGATATTCTCCCCCCCTGCATCCCGGCACAGCTTCACATCAACCCATCTAATTAATTTTTTCGGAAAGGTAATACTTTTTTGTTGACAAATTTATTTTTTAGAGTGAGTTTTTTTTTGTTTTTTTTTTAATGTTATTGTTTTATCTTTGCATGTTATAAATCTAAATTTACCTATATAGTTTAATACAAATTTATAGATCTAGAATTTTATTATTAAAGCAGTTGTGCAATGAGTGTTTGATGATGTTTGTTCTAAAGGCTTCTTTATTTCATTTTCAGGTTGACTACACAAATTTCCTGTTTGGTTGTGGAGATAGAACCATTTTTTATGTGCAATTTTGATCTCAGACACTTAAAAATTGAAATTGTCATGTATTATTAGGCATGACAGGTATTAACAAAGCATCTCAATCAAGTATTAAGTATTTTACTTTGTCAATGTTAATTCATTGTGTATGAGATTCACCTGTGTTTGCCTTGCTTTTTATAAGAATGACCAAAAAAAGGAAGCAAATTAAAGTATTAGTTATATTTTATTATATAATTTTAGACAAGATGATTTATGAATATTTGTCATAAATTCTACTTTTGATCAAATCTGTCATGTTTTTTTAAACGTGTTAAGTCTATTTGTGTTAAGTTAAATGTTTATAGTTACTGTTTTAATTTGTGTTCATCTGCAGCAAATGAATGGTAGCGGTGCAAATTTGTATTTGTTTCATTTTTGCCATTGATTAATGCTCATTTTATTCATATATCACTATGGATATATACTTAATAAAGTGTTATTTTTTGTTTGTTGAAAAAATACTTCTTGTTGATTAATGTTCTGAATAAAATATGAATCGCTATGTTTGTTTACATTTTAACAAAATAAGTGACACTCAACGTCTACAAAAAAAGTAGTTCTCAGAATGGGCGGGGCTTAAACATAGAAAGCTAATGAAATTCATTGAGCAAAACAAATGTGGGCGGAGTTTAAAAAAGGATATTGATGGGTGGAGCTTAAAAGCGTTTTCGGATGGGGTATCCGATAACACTTTAAAATATCATGTCAGCGTCTCCTATATAAAAGTGCACTCGTGGCATAATAAGACATAATTAAGCTATGAACTATTTACCTGCATCCGTATGTGCTGAACTCATAATAGTTGTCCTGACATCGGTCACACATCTTGCCAGTGACTCCTGGCTTGCATGGACACTGACCAGAATTTTTCTCATCACACTGCAGTTTCTCCGACCCTGGAAAGAACAAAAAATTGTTATTGTATCTTTGTTATTTTCTTTATTACATAATACATTATTGAATATGGCACAATTGCATATATATTTCAACTAAAAGCTGCAAATTTGTTAAAAATATAGTAAACATTTTTTTGGACATCATGAATGTTTCAAAATAACATGTGGGACCAGTTACATATAAATCAAACAAGTGAGACAAGAAAGTATTTTTGCTCTAGGGCTCACCCTGATACAAACGCAGAATATTTGTCAAATAAATGGAAACGTCCTTCACACTTGCCTGCTCAGAATCAAAGTGAAAATTGATGGCTACATGCAACCAGCACAAAACCAGAAAAGCCTGCGAGTAACTTGCAGGCTGTTCAGGTTTTATGTTGTTTGCTGCTCATCAGTATCTTAAGGTTGGAAATGAAGTCTTATAAACTTGAATGAAGTAAGAAAAGTCTTTTATTTAATTTGATTGTCAAAGGGACTACAAAGGTGTCAAAATGCGTATCTAACTGGTAACGGGTTAACCCTTTGCATGCTGGGAAATTTGTCGTCTGCTAAAATGTTGTCTGCTAAATTTATAAAATTAGCATTTTCTTTGATTTTTTTTTCAAAGAATACTATCAGAATAGCAAACAGTTTGGATCCTGATGAGACGCCACGTTTTGTGGCGTCTCATATGGATCCAAACTGTTTGCAAAGGCCTTCAAAATCCGGTTCCAGCGCTCAAAGGGTTAACAGCATAACACATCTTACCAGTAGGATCACAGTTACAGGCTGTACACCGGTTGGTGTCGGCTCTGATGTAGTGATTGGGCAGGCACTGCTCGCAGTGGACCCCGCCCCGGTTGTCCCGGCAGTTTGTGCAATGACCCCCGTGACCCGTGTTGCGATACAGGTCCGCGTCAAAGTAGCACTCGTTACTCATGCCGTTACAGTCACAGGCTGAAACAAAGTAGCACTCATTACTCATGCTGTTACAGTCGCAGGCTGAAACAGGTGTTCACAGTAAGGTAAAAATATCTCTATCAAAACAATCGAAATATCATGATTAAAACTTGTATCACCATTGAATTTAAATAAGGTAACAAATATCAAACATTTTCATTTTGAAAAATGTGACGTTATAACTATTATTTCGGGTGCTTTCAAACAGAATAACACATTACCAAGACAACCATGTGCGGTGAATTGTAAAAGAATTTATGTTTGCGTACAGTGAAAAGCAGGGCTTTTTGTTTTTTTGTTTTCTTAATTGTAAAGTCTTTATTATGTCATATTCTCAATGGCAAAAAAGTATACTTTTTCCAAAATTTTACATCTCTACACCCCTGCACCCCTGGGATTAACTTACGTAGACACTCCATCGCATCATTTTCTGTTGCCCTGGCCCAAGGTCGGTCGTTAAAGAATGGTTTACAGATATTGCAGTCTGGTCCAGTGGTGTTGTGCTGACATTCGCACACCAGTTCACGGTTTGGTCCGATGTCACACTGGTTGGCGTGACCGTTACACTTGCACCTGGATAAAGGACAGCAGGCATAAATAAGAGATTTGTAAAACATTATGCACAACTCTAACACGTGCATGAGTTTTAAATGATTTCAATGCATGAATAGTGTTTTTATCACTGAACTATGTCTTGAAACACCACAGATAACCCTTAAAAAAAGGCCCCTACAAATGAGTGGTTTAAACACACACAACTATTTAAGAGGGATTTTTTTCTTTCCACAATACATAAAATTTTACATTGAGTATATAAAGATAAACCACCTGTTGGAAATCATCCAGCAATTAAAGTCAAAATATGGGTATTACATGTTAACTTTCAACCAACCTTTACTGCATTTACTATGTTAAAGAAATCGGACATGAAAACGACCAACCTATGAACATTGCAAAGCAAGATGCCGTCCTTCTAAAGGCAGGGGAACAAAAAATGTATATGGAGTTCAGATACATGTAAATATCCGATTAACAACATAATGAGCCACTAACCTGGCTCCCACTGCGAGGTCATCAATAGCGTAGAAATAGGAGCGCAGTACTCGGGGGTCACCAAAGATCTCGTCACCAAACGTGTTCATGCGGGTTAGCACGATACGAACGTCTGTAGCCGTGACCCATTCCTGAAAATTGACAATGACATTTGAGCAGCGTCATGCCAAAATTGGTCATTTGCACGAATGCACGGGTTGCTACGCTAGTAACATATGGCATAAAACCATTTTTGCATGAAGCTGCTCATTAATTAAAAAAAAAAAAAAAACTTTTTTTAGTACAGAATGCATGCGAAGCAATGTGTAACTACGCTGTAGCAGCAAAAATATACAGGTTTTGTTTTAAAATCGCATGGTAAATCAAGTAACAAATGTTCTCATTCAATTCAATAATGTTTTTAACTGTAAAATAAATTCTCCCTTGCATGGATGGGTTTATGGCTGCTGCAAAATATTCATAGAAACCATGCCAACAGTATTTTTAAATGATGATAATCAAAAAGCCAAATTATGGAGCAACTGGGCCCTACCATTGACTTTTATCATCTTTGAACCAGAGCTAGTCCAATAGTATACAGAGTTAGGGTTATATTAAGTACCGTACTATATGTATCTTGAATAGAAAATATACATTGCGTTAAATTTCTATGGCTCTCACATTTTTTTGTAACTAACTAGTATGTGTGTGGTTATACCAACTATAAACAAGAGCACCGCCTAGCGGGTGCAGACCGCTCATCTATTTGTCAAATTATGAATCAAATCTGATCATAAATAAAGAAGTTATGGCAATTTTACCTAAAATGTGGGGGTGTGGTCATTTATTACATTATCTTTAAAAAATAAAAAATATTTTTTTTTTTGTTAGAAAGAAGTGTCTCA
>VMBQ01001022.1:4534-17350 GCA_007657795.1 Dreissena rostriformis | reverse complement strand
TTTTTTTGACCTTTGACCTTGAAGGATGACCTTGACCTTTCACCACTCAAAATGTGCAGCTCCATGAGATACACATGCATGCCTAATATCAAGTTGCTATCTTCAATATTGCAAAAGTTATGGCCAATGTTAAAGTTTTCTGTCGGAAGGCCGGACGGACGGACAGACAGTTCAAATGCTATATGCCACCCTTCCGGGGACATAAATAAATGACAATGAATGACATTGTTATGACCCGGACAAGCTCATTTATGGCCATATTTGACTTTTGAACTCCAAGTGTGACCTTGACCTTGGAGATATTGACGTAATTATTTCGCGTGACACACCGTCCAATGATGGGGATCAAATGTGCCAAATGATTTTAAGTCCCACAATGAACGACATATTTATGGCCCGGACAAGATCATTTTGCCATTTTTGGGTGGGCGTGGTCTATGTGGGCAAGGCGCCCCAGGGTTGGTAATAGGGCCATGCATATTTGAGATTGACCGTATTGTCATAAGAGATGTTCAGTATCAATTTGAAGTAAATTGGTGTAGAAATGAAGAAGTTAATGTAAATTAACATTAAACAAGAGCACCGTCGAGCGGATGCCAACGCTCGGCTGTGGGTGCTTGGATTTTATTTTTTTTACCTTTGACCTTGTAGGTCATCATTGACCTTGACCTTTTCACCACTCAAAATGTGCAGGTGGATGAGATACACATGAAAAAAAAAAAAAAAGTTTGTTCGACCTTTGACCTTGAAGAATGACCTTGACCTTTCACCACTCAAAATGTGCAGCTCCATGAGATACACATGCATGCCAAATACCAAGTTGCTATCTTCAATAATGCAAAAGTTATGGCCAATGTTAAAGTTTTCGGACGCCGACTACGACGATGCGGCAGACGAGAGGGGTATGACAATACCTCGGGTTTTCTTCGAAAACAGCCGAGCTAAAATGAGTGAAAATCTCTGACCCGGCCCCACCCTAACCCCCATAACTTTTAACCCAGGGGTCAGATCAAAATTCCAAATAGTGCAGGGTCGCACATATGCTCATAGCTACCATGTGTGTATTAGTTTCAAGGTTCATGTGCTTATAGTGAAGGAGGAGATAGTGGCCAGGACGGACGGACGGCGGAGATAACCACAATATCCCCACGCTTTTCAAAAAGCGTGGGGATAATTATTAAGACTATTTGCTTGAGTTTATAAAATAGTTATCCTGTCTTAATCCTGGTTTTGCACATCCGCAAATATCTCGGTAGTCCTAACAACCCAGAAGGTGGATATTGGAAGGCTTAAGCAGTTTGTTAAATAGTTTTCACATCTCCATGACTACAATTTCGGAAGTTCAATTTATTTATTAATGAAACAAAAATTCATATCAACCCTTTCATTTATATGTTTATATGTATTTTTATTGTATATTATTACAAATGGCCAGTTGAGATTAAAAAGATGGGAGTTCAGCAACATTTCCTTCAAAACAATTGCAGACAAACAAAAGATAAATGAAAGATGATGAAATGTATGGACCCAGCCACAGCTTTTATCAATTTATGTCAGATTCTGACAGGTTACCAGTGTAGATACAGTGTAGATTTAGTGAAGCAGCCAGACATCCCACAAGTCCACCTGTCAATTAATCCACGTTATCTAGCATCTTTGCCTGCTTAGCTCTAATCCACTGCCATGTTGAACCAGGAACTACATCACTGATGCTTACACAGCAAAATCTTAAATTAATCTCTTATGAAACAGGTCTTTTAACACAGTTGTAGGCTTCTAATCTGAATTAAACTTTAATTCAAACAATTTGAGTTCTACAGAATTACTGATTATGTACTTAAAGTAATTCTGTAGAACTCAATTTGAAGATTTTAGAGCAAATAAGAACTTTATTAGATCAAGGTATACACAGCTCAATGATTGCACTATCAAAGAATTAGGTAATGTGATTGCTGATCCCCATATCTTAACTGATGAGATGATATATTCAAAGCAATAGTGCTCTAACATGTAGTCAGTTTCTTACTAGACCCCAGTGGATAAATAGAGTCAAGAAACTTACATCTGATAAATAGCTTATTCCAGATACCTGCAGTGATGTGTTGATGTTTGATTTAGCCAATGAGCGTGAAACAGTTATCCCAATCAGAAATGTAAGGCATATACAACAGTTTCACACTCACCCTCAGTGTGTTACAACTTACATAAACAAAATTCTATCATGTCAAGTAAGTGTAACTAAGAATTATTTGATGGTCAAATAAAAAGCAGATGATAATTTATTGATTTGCAATACTTGGTCAGGTCACAGGCCTTTTTCTGCCTATCTCACGGGTCCAATAGTCGGACCCATTCCCCATGCCAAATATGCATATTTTTTCCCCAGTTCTCAAAAAAAAAATCCCCCCTAATTTTTTTTTTCTCCCTTTTTTTTTTTTTTTAGAAAGAAGTGTCTTATGACTTATGATTATTAGACTCTTATATCTCAATTTTATTTTTTAAACAACCTACAAAATATATAATCATAATTTATATGATTTTTATCCAAAATGGCTGGAAAACCCCCTGCCCAAATAATGCTTTTGTCTATGAAAATTCTTCCCAATCTAAACTTATCAGTTTCAAACCACCTAAATTATATTTGTTTACATAACTGATCAGTTGATGCTCAAATTGATAATATGATCCTGCATTTAAAACCTTCATCAAATAGTATTGTCTATCAGTACTACCCCAATAATCCCCCATCACACACACACATATAATGCACCACCGGGCATTAACCCTTTGCATGCTGGTAAATTTTTCGTCTGCTCAAATGTCGTCTGCTGAATTTCTAAAATTAGCATTTTCTTTGATTTTTTTCAAAGAATACTATCAGAATAGCAAAAAGTTTGGATCCTGCTGAGACGCCACGTTCTATGGCGTCTCATCTGGATCCAAACTGTTTGCAAAGGCCTTCAAAATCCGGTTCCAGCGCTCAAAGGGTTAAGGAATTAATGGTAAACTCCAGGGATTTCAATAGATTTTAAAAACAAGGAGTCAATGACCCCTGGCCTGAAATTTTGAGGAGTCAAATTTTAAAATGTTGGGGTCAATTTTGAAGCACAAAAATAGGTGTACAAGAATTGTGTTTTTGTCTGTATTATTCAATTTTTTAGATGACATAATTTGCATACAAAATGATTCTTATAAAGGAACACAAGTAATATCATAATCTTTTTATGAATAATACTATTGCTAACCCCTTAATTCCCATTAATACTGGTATCAACTTATTTATAATTTATGTAACTAGCTACTAGCACCATTAATACTTTTGTTCACTATAAATTACTTGCAGTTATTCGCAAGTGTCACTTCCTAGGTAAATGTATTGGCCAACCAAAATGGAGTTGTTGATGAATTAGTCGTAAATTGACATATTTTTTCTAAAGTTTCAATGGGTCTTTCTCATAGAGTTTATTTATTCCACTGTGAGTTTTTCATTCTAAAAAATACATGTACCGAGTTGCAATTTAGTTACAGGACTTTTGCAACACGCACGCTTTCCATGCGTGACAGTCGACAGCAACAATTTCGCGCTCTTATTAAAACACGTGTTTGACAAGGCATTCATGTATAGTGATTGGTGTAAGCTGTAGATGGAAATTTGTACCAGAAAATGTGGCTATAGAAAAACGATATGCTTAAGTTCTATGAATGGACATGATCAAATATACATGAACTGAAATTGAAGTTTTGCCGCATAAAATTGTAAAACGGTTATTGTTTTCAGAACTTTCTCGCCATAAGTAATTAATTGCTCACCATAAAGGTGTGATGATGATGCTCGGCACCGTCTTTAAAGTACTTTTTAATTACGGAATTACAACTTTCACAAACAATAAATCCGATCCGAGTTAACACAGTTCACAAATGATTGTGTAACAGTTACGATTTAAGCAATTAACTTAGTCAATGACGTCACATGAAATACATTTAAAGTTCTCAATTCGCTAGACCGTACCCGCTAATCCGCGCCACTTCAAAAGGGCTGCTTTGAACTTTCATTCATGACCACGTGCTGTATTGTGTAAACTTATTTCGCAAAAAGTGTTACTAAGAACGGCGCCGTGTTCGTTGTCAATTAATACGCGTTAATTGGTCTTTCCGATATAAACAATTGTTGATCTCGCAGTTTGGATTTAAGTGTTGACAATTTATAATACGGGTCAAAAAGAAACTTTTGAGTGTATGTCAATTAATAGTTGCTCGTTTTGTTTACAACGCAATTAGTCAAAGTTGTTTTGTTTGGATTTTATTATGGATTATGCATCATAATTCAAAGGTACTGTTTTAACGGCATATGCATGTGCTACTAATTTCCCAATTAATGCGCATACACACTCTTTAAATGATGACATGTTTATTGGAAGAGATAAGATAAAATAAACGATGGCTGTGTGGTATCCCCTCTATGTATTGACCGAGTTTCCAATACTGGGGCATGAATGTCAATTAGGAGCATAACGGGATTTATATCATGGAAATATGGTCAGATGTAAACTGACTGACGCGCGGGTCAAATCTTCGGTGCGTCAAAATGACGCAAGGCAGAAAAAATGGTCGGGTCAAAAACGAGTCATTTTCAAATTGCTCGCGTCAAAACGCAGGATTCTGCGTCTACTGAAATCCCTGAAACTCAGGTAAATATTTCAGATTAAATGCCAAAACTCTGCTCTGTACTACATGTATATACAGGAGGTTGCATGTGTGCACATCAATAAATCTGGCCCAGTAACCACAGGCATCTTGAAGGCCTGAGAAACATGTCTGAACAATTATCAGTAATTTTTTACATGGACCAGAAGTTCATAAAAAATTAAGTTCCACAAGTTGAACATTGCGCATCAACTATTTGTAATTTGAATGAACCAGGTCTCACTTGCTTGATTTTGCGGTTCTCACTTGCTTGATTTTGCGGTGGTAAAATGAAAACCTTCATTAACTAGTGGGCTGGGTTTATCTGACAGTGCTTTGCTGATAACATCAGAGCATTTATAAACAGAAACAGTGTTTGAGCCGACAGCAATATGGTATAGTGTTGAATCTGAAAACTTGATCTGAGTCATTTGCAAGCTACTGGCTGAGAGAAGTTCATAACCTTTCAAGTGGGCGTTGCTAAGCATTTACAGGGAAATTTGAATTTCAAGCAGACAACAAAAACTTTTTTCTGTAAGTCAATAACTATATAACTTACAATCACCAAATTACACATACATATTGTTTGCATACTGAAGTATATGTATGCCAAATTTCATTGGAAAATATTAAATACAAACTTAACTATTATGAAAAAATCATTTTTGTTTTCTGCTGTATACACACCAGTGTACAACTGAAAAGTAGACATTTTGTGAGTTTGTGGCCCTTTTATACTGCTTCTCCGGTCTTTAAACACTGTGTGAGAGCCTTGTACATGTAGATGTATGAATGAACAGAGTTGAACACTGTAAAAGTTATTTTGACTGTTATATTTGTGAAATAATTTGTTCAATAACTTGAACTTAATTTCAATAAGGTGACCATTCAATACTCAATGCATTACCTACATGTACTGATGTAGTGTACATGTACATCATGTATTGACTATCATTTCTCTATTATTTCATTTTAACTTTGGATTAAACTAATAGTTGGTGGCTCTTGAAGACCTTTTTGTATATACAATGTAATTATTGTTTTCCAATGAAAATGGTCTCAAATAAAAATCATATTAAAATTTAACAGTCACATTGCTTTTAAAGTCAGTATTTGATGGGGGAATGCCGTGAAGAAGTGTACATACAGGTTACTTTCATTGTGTTTATAAAAGAATTGTGGAACAATTTGATAAAGGTTTTTGATTAAAGTAATTAAAAATGCGTAACTGAATCAGAAAGTCAATTATTTCAATTTACTTGTGACATAACTTTTCTCCACTAAGTCATGATTAAAGGGTTTGCCCGACAGTGGAGTAAACTTTGTGTTCATCTTACAACTAGTAAGTTAGTTATTCTTCATTGAAACAGGACTCTGATTTACTTCTTTAAATTATACATTTCAGTACCGCATTATGTTACAGACACACGTGTATTTCGCTTTATTAAATATTAAAGGATATAAATTCCTGACTGAAACCTGTGAAAACCAAATTCCACTATCAGGCTTTATCTGTAAGATTAAAGGAACATATTGAAGTAATAAACACTATCAGACCCTTCCTCTAAGCTGCTTAAACATAACATTATATAATTCCCTAAGATTTACCACCCCTGAAATTGTCAATTTAAATAATCCATACATAACTTGATGACAATTTAGTGTCTTTGTTTAGTTCTGATTCACCAACTTTTATACACAAAAATACTTCATGTACAATCAGATTTAGACAACAAACAATATATATGCAGTCATGTTATGCATTCAATGCGGGATTATTATTTATACACTGTAAATGACAAGAGCTGGTTACTATTTAATAAGTATGATGCAGTTTCCTCAATTAACAATTATAACAACCATTATAAACCATTATATAAAAGCAAATATTTTATCAACTAAAAAAAAAAATGATCTGCACAACACTTTGATACCATTGGAATCTAAGAACTTTGTGCACAACAATTTCTTAACTTATTCCCAGAAAAGAACAACAGAAGAACCATTTATTCAGGGCCGTCTTGTCCATCAGGGGAAGGGGCCAGGGGCCCTCATCATGGGCTCATGAGGGGGAATTTTCGCGGCGTTTCCCTTTTATGGGGAATTTTTTTACTTTCTCTCTTATTACTACATTTGTACTGATTGAACTATATTCATTGCTTTTTTTCATAATTAAGTATATTTGAATAGATGAACTTGAAATAAAATTGAGATAAATAATCATGAGACACTTGTTTCCTTAAAAAAAATATAAAAAATTAGGGGGATTTTTTTTCCAAAAAAGGGGAAAAAAGGACACTTTTCTGATGGGGGACGGGGCCGATATTTGGCCTCAAAAAACAGAGATCGACGGCCCTGTTATTTGATATCAATAAAAGTGTATGTCTTTTTACGTTCATGTTTCAATACTAACCTTTTCCTGAAAATTTACTTGACCAGATGGAAAGTATGAAACTTACAGACTAAAATGTTTACCTTTTTTTAGAATTTCCATTTAAAAGCTACATAATCATGTACAGCTATTTAGTAACAGCAGTGCCTCTCCCAATTTTCGGAATGGGGCTTTGGATTGGGAAAATTGTGCGATTTTGACTACGATTGGGAATTTGGATGTTGTTTATTTTGCTTAAAAATGCAATAAAATTGACTATACATGTATAAGTGTGTTTTTTTTCCATTATATTTCCTAAGGTTCAACTTACTCTGACGTGGATTGGTGCTGGATAGGGAGATGAAATGACATTTCAAAGAAAAGTAATACAAAATAAAAAAAAACACATGAAATGCACAAAAACAAACATTCAGTTACACAAGTCAATGATACTTTGTATATAACAGTCACTAATACAAGTCAATGCCAAACTGGACCAGATTGTATAAGGAGAAAACTATTGGAAATTGTAATATATTAATCTTTGAATGTGTTTGGCAGAAATTTGTATATCGGGAATGGAATAAAAAATATTTTTTGTATTTTTACGCTCGCTTACTCCAATTTGATGTGGTCTTGTCAGTGAATTAATTTTTTGCAAACGTTGTTAAATGTCTGATTTGTCTGTTTGTCCAGCTTTTGTAGGTCTAACAAGCAAATTCGTCCAATTGATATCCCCTGCCAAATAAACTTTGTTTATGGATGGGCGCAAATCTCTTGATATGCTATAGTCTGGTTGAGCCGTGGGTAATTATCATAAAGTTGTTACATCACAAATATTTTATAAATATATGACCATGAATCATTATGAAAATAATTATTAACCTTTCTTCTTTAGTTTAAGATTTGTTGCTTTTTTCCAAATGTTAATCGTCTTTAAACATCAAAATAATCGACTGTGTTGATAGTGTCAAACTACCATCATGAAAATAAGCTTCTGGTTGATTCGTGGGTTCTGATTGGCTGCCAGAATTTCAAGATTTGCATACTATAAATAGCCTTTAAACTGACCTTGCAGGACATGTTAATTTCTTGTGAAAAAATGTCAACAGACGATGGAGCATGGTAAATACTCCTAAATAAACGATTTTGTGTTAGTTTGAAACACTATATGAACAATACATACATGAGGAAATATTTCATAAGGACCTATCAAGTTATGATGAATTATACTATTTACTTTTTTTTGACGCATTTTTGATCGGAAAAAAATGATGACCGTGTCAAAACATTTTCCGTAACGAACTGCATCATGTGCGAACATTCTATTGCAAGATTTCACGCAATTTCTATACCCACGAATCAAATAGAACCCACGACTCAACCAGTAACAACCATATATGGTATAATTCTAAAAATTAATAATTAAGAGTATGGTTATTGTTTTATGCATTGCAATGCTCCTCATAAATATCTATACACTCATGCAGTTTCATGTTGAAATCTTGTATCGTAGATATACATGTAGCTCTGAAAAGTTACATCATCAGGGCTTTCCTTAGACCTCAAATCTCAAGAGTCAATGACTCTTGGGACCATATTTTCAAGAGTCAAAATGAAATTTGTATGAGTCATAATTATAACGCAGGAGAGTCAATGATGTTTTGTATGTTAAACAAATTACTGAGATAAAATATATAAAAAGCAACAAATTAACAAATATGTAAACATTTATTTTTTATATTCCAGTCAATAAACAACAAATGAACAGAACATGAGTGTCTTATCGTCATCCTTACTCTGCTGTACTTGCAGCCACTCATATTCTTTCAACCATTCACTCCTGAATGTAATTTTTACTTTTGAGTGTCGCTCACATCTATTTTGGCACGTTTGGGGGTGTTAGGAGCACTGTCATTTAAAGTACGTTTCATAATTGGCGTTCTACACACGCTTTCCGACTTACTAACAATAACACTTTATCCATCAAAATCTGTTTGACCGTTTCGCTTGGAAATTAAATTATTTCTANTTTTGTGAGTTTGTGGCCCTTTTATACTGCTTCTCCGGTCTTTAAACACTGTGTGAGAGCCTTGTACATGTAGATGTATGAATGAACAGAGTTGAACACTGTAAAAGTTATTTTGACTGTTATATTTGTGAAATAATTTGTTCAATAACTTGAACTTAATTTCAATAAGGTGACCATTCAATACTCAATGCATTACCTACATGTACTGATGTAGTGTACATGTACATCATGTATTGACTATCATTTCTCTATTATTTCATTTTAACTTTGGATTAAACTAATAGTTGGTGGCTCTTGAAGACCTTTTTGTATATACAATGTAATTATTGTTTTCCAATGAAAATGGTCTCAAATAAAAATCATATTAAAATTTAACAGTCACATTGCTTTTAAAGTCAGTATTTGATGGGGGAATGCCGTGAAGAAGTGTACATACAGGTTACTTTCATTGTGTTTATAAAAGAATTGTGGAACAATTTGATAAAGGTTTTTGATTAAAGTAATTAAAAATGCGTAACTGAATCAGAAAGTCAATTATTTCAATTTACTTGTGACATAACTTTTCTCCACTAAGTCATGATTAAAGGGTTTGCCCGACAGTGGAGTAAACTTTGTGTTCATCTTACAACTAGTAAGTTAGTTATTCTTCATTGAAACAGGACTCTGATTTACTTCTTTAAATTATACATTTCAGTACCGCATTATGTTACAGACACACGTGTATTTCGCTTTATTAAATATTAAAGGATATAAATTCCTGACTGAAACCTGTGAAAACCAAATTCCACTATCAGGCTTTATCTGTAAGATTAAAGGAACATATTGAAGTAATAAACACTATCAGACCCTTCCTCTAAGCTGCTTAAACATAACATTATATAATTCCCTAAGATTTACCACCCCTGAAATTGTCAATTTAAATAATCCATACATAACTTGATGACAATTTAGTGTCTTTGTTTAGTTCTGATTCACCAACTTTTATACACAAAAATACTTCATGTACAATCAGATTTAGACAACAAACAATATATATGCAGTCATGTTATGCATTCAATGCGGGATTATTATTTATACACTGTAAATGACAAGAGCTGGTTACTATTTAATAAGTATGATGCAGTTTCCTCAATTAACAATTATAACAACCATTATAAACCATTATATAAAAGCAAATATTTTATCAACTAAAAAAAAAAATGATCTGCACAACACTTTGATACCATTGGAATCTAAGAACTTTGTGCACAACAATTTCTTAACTTATTCCCAGAAAAGAACAACAGAAGAACCATTTATTCAGGGCCGTCTTGTCCATCAGGGGAAGGGGCCAGGGGCCCTCATCATGGGCTCATGAGGGGGAATTTTCGCGGCGTTTCCCTTTTATGGGGAATTTTTTTACTTTCTCTCTTATTACTACATTTGTACTGATTGAACTATATTCATTGCTTTTTTTCATAATTAAGTATATTTGAATAGATGAACTTGAAATAAAATTGAGATAAATAATCATGAGACACTTGTTTCCTTAAAAAAAATATAAAAAATTAGGGGGATTTTTTTTCCAAAAAAGGGGAAAAAAGGACACTTTTCTGATGGGGGACGGGGCCGATATTTGGCCTCAAAAAACAGAGATCGACGGCCCTGTTATTTGATATCAATAAAAGTGTATGTCTTTTTACGTTCATGTTTCAATACTAACCTTTTCCTGAAAATTTACTTGACCAGATGGAAAGTATGAAACTTACAGACTAAAATGTTTACCTTTTTTTAGAATTTCCATTTAAAAGCTACATAATCATGTACAGCTATTTAGTAACAGCAGTGCCTCTCCCAATTTTCGGAATGGGGCTTTGGATTGGGAAAATTGTGCGATTTTGACTACGATTGGGAATTTGGATGTTGTTTATTTTGCTTAAAAATGCAATAAAATTGACTATACATGTATAAGTGTGTTTTTTTTCCATTATATTTCCTAAGGTTCAACTTACTCTGACGTGGATTGGTGCTGGATAGGGAGATGAAATGACATTTCAAAGAAAAGTAATACAAAATAAAAAAAAACACATGAAATGCACAAAAACAAACATTCAGTTACACAAGTCAATGATACTTTGTATATAACAGTCACTAATACAAGTCAATGCCAAACTGGACCAGATTGTATAAGGAGAAAACTATTGGAAATTGTAATATATTAATCTTTGAATGTGTTTGGCAGAAATTTGTATATCGGGAATGGAATAAAAAATATTTTTTGTATTTTTACGCTCGCTTACTCCAATTTGATGTGGTCTTGTCAGTGAATTAATTTTTTGCAAACGTTGTTAAATGTCTGATTTGTCTGTTTGTCCAGCTTTTGTAGGTCTAACAAGCAAATTCGTCCAATTGATATCCCCTGCCAAATAAACTTTGTTTATGGATGGGCGCAAATCTCTTGATATGCTATAGTCTGGTTGAGCCGTGGGTAATTATCATAAAGTTGTTACATCACAAATATTTTATAAATATATGACCATGAATCATTATGAAAATAATTATTAACCTTTCTTCTTTAGTTTAAGATTTGTTGCTTTTTTCCAAATGTTAATCGTCTTTAAACATCAAAATAATCGACTGTGTTGATAGTGTCAAACTACCATCATGAAAATAAGCTTCTGGTTGATTCGTGGGTTCTGATTGGCTGCCAGAATTTCAAGATTTGCATACTATAAATAGCCTTTAAACTGACCTTGCAGGACATGTTAATTTCTTGTGAAAAAATGTCAACAGACGATGGAGCATGGTAAATACTCCTAAATAAACGATTTTGTGTTAGTTTGAAACACTATATGAACAATACATACATGAGGAAATATTTCATAAGGACCTATCAAGTTATGATGAATTATACTATTTACTTTTTTTTGACGCATTTTTGATCGGAAAAAAATGATGACCGTGTCAAAACATTTTCCGTAACGAACTGCATCATGTGCGAACATTCTATTGCAAGATTTCACGCAATTTCTATACCCACGAATCAAATAGAACCCACGACTCAACCAGTAACAACCATATATGGTATAATTCTAAAAATTAATAATTAAGAGTATGGTTATTGTTTTATGCATTGCAATGCTCCTCATAAATATCTATACACTCATGCAGTTTCATGTTGAAATCTTGTATCGTAGATATACATGTAGCTCTGAAAAGTTACATCATCAGGGCTTTCCTTAGACCTCAAATCTCAAGAGTCAATGACTCTTGGGACCATATTTTCAAGAGTCAAAATGAAATTTGTATGAGTCATAATTATAACGCAGGAGAGTCAATGATGTTTTGTATGTTAAACAAATTACTGAGATAAAATATATAAAAAGCAACAAATTAACAAATATGTAAACATTTATTTTTTATATTCCAGTCAATAAACAACAAATGAACAGAACATGAGTGTCTTATCGTCATCCTTACTCTGCTGTACTTGCAGCCACTCATATTCTTTCAACCATTCACTCCTGAATTTTATTTTTACTTTTGAGTGTCGCTCACATCTACTTTCGCACGTTTGGGGGTGTTAGGAGCACTGTCATTTAAAGTACGTTTTATAATTGGCGTTCTACACACGCTTTCCGACTTACTAATAATAACACTTTATCCAACAAATCTGTTTGACCGTTTCGCTTGGAAATTAAATTATTTCTACTCACCGATTGAGTGAAATGTCTCCGCATTTAATCCCATC
>VMBQ01001021.1:97567-212900 GCA_007657795.1 Dreissena rostriformis | reverse complement strand
TGTCAAGAACTGTCGTTTACAATTTAGGAATTTCAAATATTCTTTATGCTTACATGGGCCCATAAAACAATCGATAACTTACCAATTTTTCTTAGATTCGTTTATCATAGTCTACATCATTCATCACATTGTGTTTGATAATTTTTTTTCTCAAAAATGAGGATCGCCATAAAGCATGTTTTCTTCTCTTTCCGGCGGAAATTATATAAAATACATACATTAAACAATAAATCATCATTAAATGGGCCAAATAAAAATATAATGCCAAATGTCATTACCCCGCACACTAGTACGGCACCCAACTATATATGTTTTGTTTAGTCAGATGTACATGTATAGTCCTTGTAAGAAAGCAACTACGGTATGAGAGGTTCAAAATCATAAGGTTGTAATTTGTCCTGCTATATCGTGATTTACAACAAAATGGTATGCATTTTATATCAACACCGTTAAAAGAGTATACTCTGATCGGTTCAATAAATATCATTTTGTAAGCGCAGACTTCGAAAGATTAATTTCTGTTGATTTAAGATAGTGATTATATTGTCATTTGAAAATCTATCGGGCAATAAATCTGCAAGGCAACCGAATGATTATTGAACGCCTGTAGAAGCGAGCTCGTGTGTGTATTTGCATATTTAGACCATGACCGTTGGGAAAGATGAATATATAGAGAATATATGATTCGTGACTTTTGATATCATGTGATATCAGACGAGGCTGATATGGCGTAGGAAAGGCGGGGCATGCTGAGCCTTTTCACACGCCATATCGGACGAGTCTGATATCACATGATATCAAAAGTCACCAACCATATATTCTATTTATTATGCCACATTTAAATCAAATACGAAAATATAATCAAGATAAAAAATAAATAAAAAAACGCTAAATTTTAGGTGATGTACGATAATAAAATATGCAAATGAAACGGCCTGATTACATCCGCTACTTGGGCAAATTCTGCAATGCATATACGTAAGACATAGTTCGCAAGTAAACAACAAACAATAACAGTTTAACGCACATAATTTAAAAAAAAATGAAGTTAGAAATCGATACTTAAAATTACAATTTCTGCACTAAAAATATATTTACAACATTTGTTTTAATAACACAATCGACTTGTACATGTGCTTTTACGTGTACGGCTATTTTCAAACTCAAAGCGAATGTGTAGCGTANACGCATTGATTATGTTATTTGATATTAATTGTATGGATTATTTTATTGGATATATATATGCGTTTATTTCTTTATTGGACATTTCTTGCGTTGATTCTGTTATTGGATATGTCTCGAATTCTTTAGATTATAATTTTTATATTGCAATTGTTATAATATATCGAATTTTATTTTACGAGTGGTTTTATAAAAAGTATATTTTTACGAGTGGCGGAGTAAAAATATACTTTTTCTATAACCAAGAGTAACTGAAACTGGTAGACTTGTGTAATGGATAATTTGTTAAAGATTTTCTTATATTTTCACCCACTGAACATTGTAAAAATCTGTTCTCATTTTCGCTGAAAACAAATATATTTCACCTATAAAAATCGTAATTCTTCATTAAAGCATTAAATAAAATGGTACATCATAGTTGAAGTGACTTCTACAAGAACGCTACACAAATTTTAATCAATGGAAATATGAATGTCAAGAACTGTCGTTTACAATTTAGGAATTTCAAATATTCTTTATGCTTACATGGGCCCATAAAACAATCGATAACTTACCAATTTTTCTTAGATTCGTTTATCATAGTCTACATCATTCATCACATTGTGTTTGATAATTTTTTTTCTCAAAAATGAGGATCGCCATAAAGCATGTTTTCTTCTCTTTCCGGCGGAAATTATATAAAATACATACATTAAACAATAAATCATCATTAAATGGGCCAAATAAAAATATAATGCCAAATGTCATTACCCCGCACACTAGTACGGCACCCAACTATATATGTTTTGTTTAGTCAGATGTACATGTATAGTCCTTGTAAGAAAGCAACTACGGTATGAGAGGTTCAAAATCATAAGGTTGTAATTTGTCCTGCTATATCGTGATTTACAACAAAATGGTATGCATTTTATATCAACACCGTTAAAAGAGTATACTCTGATCGGTTCAATAAATATCATTTTGTAAGCGCAGACTTCGAAAGATTAATTTCTGTTGATTTAAGATAGTGATTATATTGTCATTTGAAAATCTATCGGGCAATAAATCTGCAAGGCAACCGAATGATTATTGAACGCCTGTAGAAGCGAGCTCGTGTGTGTATTTGCATATTTAGACCATGACCGTTGGGAAAGATGAATATATAGAGAATATATGATTCGTGACTTTTGATATCATGTGATATCAGACGAGGCTGATATGGCGTAGGAAAGGCGGGGCATGCTGAGCCTTTTCACACGCCATATCGGACGAGTCTGATATCACATGATATCAAAAGTCACCAACCATATATTCTATTTATTATGCCACATTTAAATCAAATACGAAAATATAATCAAGATAAAAAATAAATAAAAAAACGCTAAATTTTAGGTGATGTACGATAATAAAATATGCAAATGAAACGGCCTGATTACATCCGCTACTTGGGCAAATTCTGCAATGCATATACGTAAGACATAGTTCGCAAGTAAACAACAAACAATAACAGTTTAACGCACATAATTTAAAAAAAAATGAAGTTAGAAATCGATACTTAAAATTACAATTTCTGCACTAAAAATATATTTACAACATTTGTTTTAATAACACAATCGACTTGTACATGTGCTTTTACGTGTACGGCTATTTTCAAACTCAAAGCGAATGTGTAGTGTGAAAAATTGAAACAATAAAGACAGTTACAAAATGGAACGGGATTAGTCTTATTTATAAGACGTTGCCAAGAATGTAGAGATACTTTTTAAACGGGCTTAATTCTTTGGAACGTCTTATCGCCCAAGGACCAGTTACGTGGTGGAAACCAGAAAGTTTAAATTTTTATCAATATGCTTAAAATTGCAAAATAACATTACCAACTCATAAAGTTTAAGTTAAGAAGTCCATTTTTACCTCAGATATCGTCGAATTGAAGTTAAAAGGCATAATTTGTTTCAGTTAAACTTCTGCTTAAATCGCAAAACAATCACTGACCTCTCGCCATGTTATGAAATATTTAAATATCAACCAATCAAAAGAAGGCAATACGGTGTAATAGGCTGCGTTATCGATTAAAATCTACCTGCGGTATACAACGGGCGATAGAAATTGAAAATGTGAATAGTGGGTTGATTTAAATTGCTCAGGCGTGCAAAATTGAAAGTGTCATAACATTATTCTTACGGAACATTATCGAGAAATGAATTATCTACACAGGTATGCAAACATTATTGCAATCCATTGATATTAACTGTCTGATATCGGGGCTTGAATGTTGCGAAAAAAATCCTTGCGCAACAATATACACAAAGAAGGAAAACTGTCCACAATTGTTTTAGTCCTTCCCCCGTTGGACGCTCCAAATATTACCCATATAAAAAGTAGCTTAATATTTGAGAGCGTCAACAAGTTGGACTAGAGCGGGATTTGAACGTAATTCAAAATTGTGAAAAATTGAGTCACGCGCTGAACAAAATTTGAAAAAAATGAGTCGCGCAATGTTCAAAATTGGGGAAAAAAATAGTTGTGCACTGTTCATTCTGATTTCAAAATTGTGGAAAAATGAGTTCCACACTGTTCGAAATTGTGAAAAAATTAGTCACGTGCTGTACAAAATTGTGGAAAAAATGAGTCATGCACTTTTCATTCAAAATTGTGGAAAAATGGGTCCCGCACTGTTTAAAATTGTGAAAAAAATTAGTAACGCGCTGTACAAAAAAGAGCAATGAGTAAAATGTATATGTTAATGACGCTCGATTGGTCATTGTCGGTTCCGTACCCGGAGTACATGTACGTATACTTGAGAGTACCCAGGGTACATGTAAGTAGTACCCGAGCCAACAATGACCAATCGAGCGTTAATGACACTTTGAATTGTAAAACGTTTAGTAAATCAGCATTCACAAACAAATTCAAGTGCAAATATAAGGAACAATCCACACTAAGTATTTGTGCTAATTGAGTTCCTGAGTATCAGGTAAATGTTGTCGAGCTAAATAGGCAACTATGAAACATGGTTCGCGTTTTCTTTTAATCGACAAATAATTCTGTCGAGCTAAATATGCAACTATGAGACACGGTTCTCGTTTCCTTTTAATCGACAAATAATACTGTCGAGCTATGCAACAATGAAACATGGTTCTCGTTTCCTTTCAATCGACTAAATAGGCAACTATGAAACATGGTTCTCGTTTTCTTTCAATCGACAAATAATACTGTTGAGCTAAATATGCAATTATGAAACATGGTTCTCGCTGTCTTTCAATCGACAAATAATACTGTCAAGCTAAATATGCAACTATGAACTACGGTTCTCGTTTCCTTTCAATCGACAAATAATACTGTCGAGCTAAATATGCAACTATGGAACATGGTTCTCGTTGTTTTTTAATCGACAAATATTACTGTCGAGCTAAATATGCAACTATGAAACATGGTTCTCGTTTTTTTCAATCGACAAATATTACTGTCGAGCTAAATAAGCAACTATGAAACATGTTGCTCGTTTTCTATCATCGACAAATAATACTTTCGAGCTAAATATGCAACTATAAAACTTGGTTCTCGTTTTCTTTCAATCGACAAAAGAAATACTGTCGAGCTAGATATGCAACTATGAAATATGATTCTCGTTTACTTTCAATCGACAAATAAAACTGTCGAGCTAAATATGCAACTATGAAACATGGTTCTCGTTTTCTTTCAATCGACACATAATACTGTCGAGCTAAATATGCAACTATGAAACATGGTTCTCGTTTTCTTTCAATCGACAAATTATGCTGTCGAGCTAAATATGCAACTATGAAGCATGCTTCTCGTTTTCTTCCAATCGACAAAAAATACTGTCGAGCTAAATAGGCAACTATGAAACATGGTTCTCGTTTTCTTTCAATCGACAAATAATACTGTCGAGCTAAAAATGCAACTTTGAAACACGCTTCTCGTTTCCTTTCAATCGCCAAATAATATTGTCGAGCTATGCAACTATGAAACATGTTCTTCTTTTTCCTTTCAATCGACAAATACTGTCGAGCTAAATATGCAACTATGAAACATGCTTCTCGTTTTCTTTCAATCGACAAATAATACTGTCAAGCTAAATAGGCAACTATGAAACACGGTTCTCGTTTTCATTCAATCGACAAATAATACTGTCGAGCTAAATATGCAACTATGAAACATGGTTCTCGTTGTCTTTCAATCGACAAATATTACTGTCGAGCTAAATATGCAACTATGAAACATGGTGCTCGTTTTCTATCATTGCCAAATAATACTGTCGAGCTAAATATGCAACTATGAAACATGGTTCTCGTTTTCTTTCAATCAACAAATAATACTGTCGAGCTAAATATTCAACTATGAAACATGGTTCTCGTTTTCTTTCAATCGACAAATAATATTGTCGAGCTAAATATGCAACTATGAAATATGGTTCTCGTTTTCTTTCAATCGACAAATAATACTGTCGAGCTAAATATTCAACTATGAAACATGGTTCTCGTTTTCTTTTAATCGACAAATAATATTGTCGAGCTAAATATGCAACTATGAAACATGGTTCTCGTCTTCTTTCAATACACAAATAATACTGTCGAGTGTCGAGCTAAATATGCAACTATGAAACATGCGTCTCGTTTTCTTTCAAACGACAAATAATACTGTCGAGCTAAATATGCAACTATGAAACATGCTTCTCGTTTTCTTTCAATCGACAAATAATACTGTTGCGCTAAATATGCAACTATGAAACATGGTTCTCGTTTTCTTTCAATCGACAAATAATACTATCGAGCTAAATATGCAACTTTGAAACATCGTTCTCGTTTTCTTTCAATCGACAAATAATACTATCGAGCTATGCAACTATGAAACATGGTTCTCGTTTTCTTTCAATCGACAAATAATACAGTTGAGCTAGATATGCCACTATGAAACATGGTTCTCGTTTTCTTTCAATCGACAAATAATACTGACGAGCTATGCAGCTATGAAACATGGTTCTCGTTTTGTTTCAATCGACAAATATTACTGTCGAGCTAGATATGCAACTATGAAACATGGTTCTCGTGTTCTTTTAATCGACAAATAATACTGTCGAGATTAATAGGCAACTATGAAACATGGTTCTCGTTGTCTTCCAATCGACAAATAATTCTGTCGAGCTAAATAAGCAATTATGGAACATGGTTCTCGTTTTCTTTCAATCGACAAATAATACTGTCGAGCTAAATATGCAACTATGAAACATGGTTCTCGTTTTCTTTTAATCGACAAATAACACTGTCGAGCTAGATATGCAACGATGTAACATGGTTCTCGTTTCTTTTCAATCGACGAATAAAACTGTCGAGCTTAATATGCAACTATGAAACATGGTTCTTGTTTTCTTTCAATCGACAAATAATACTGTCGAGCTAAATATGCAACTATGAAACATGCTTCTCGTTTTCTTTCAATCGGCAAATAATACTGTCGAGCTAAATATACAACTATAAAACATTGTTCTTGTTTTTTTTTCAATCGACAAATAATACTGTCGAGCTAAAAATGCAACTATAAAACATGCTTCTCGTTTTTTTTCAATCGACAAAAAATACTGTCGAGCTAAATATGCAACTATGAAACATTGTTCTCGTTTTCTTTCAATTGACAAATAATACTATCGATCTAAATATGCAACTATGAAACATGGGTCTCGTTTTCTTTCAATCGACAAATAAAACTGAGGAGCTAAATATGCAACTATAAAACATGGTTCTCGTTTTCTTTCAATCGACAAATAATACTTTTTAGCTAAATATGCAACTATGAACCATGTTGCTTGTTTTCTTTCAATCGACAAATATCACTGTCGATCAAAAAAGGCAACTGTAAAACATGGTTCTCGTTGTCTTACAATCGACAAATAATTCTGTCCATCTTAATATGCGACTATGAAACATGGGCCTCGTTTTCGTTCAATCGACAAATATTACTGTCGAGCTAAATATGCAACTATGAAACATGGTTCTCGTTTTCTTTAAATCGACAAATTATACTGTCGAGCTAAAGATGAAACTATGAAACATGGTTCTCGTTTTCTTTGAATCGACAAATAACACTGTCGAGCTAGATATGCAACGATGAAACATGGTTCTCGTTTCCTTTCAATCGACGAATATTACTGTCGAGCTAAATATGCAACTTTGAAACATGGTCCTTGTTTTCTTTCAATCGAAAAATAATACTGTCGAGCTAAATATTTAACTTTGAAACATGGTTCATGTTTTTTTTCGATCGACAAATAATACTGTCGAGCTAAATATGCAACTATGAAACATGGTTCTCGTTTTCTTTCAATCGACAAATAATACTGTCGAGCTAAATATGCAACTATGAAACATGCTTCTCGTTTTCTTTCAATTGACAAATAATACCGTCGAGATAAATATGCAACTATGAAACATAGTTCTCGTTTTCGTTCAATCGACAAATAATACTGTTGAGCTAAATAGGCAACTATGAAAAATGGTTTTCGTTTTCTTTCAATCGACAAATAATACTGTCGAGCTAAATATGCAACTTTGAAACATGGTTCTCGTTTTCTTTCAATTGACAAATAATACCGTCGTGCTATGCAACTATGAAACATGGTTCTTGTTTTCTTTCAATCGACAAATAATACTGTCGAGCTAAATATGCAACTATGAATTATACTTCTCGTTTTCTTTCAATCGGCAAATAATACTGTGGAGCTAAATATGCAACTATAAAACATTGTTCTTGTTTTCTTTCAATCGACAAATAAAACTGTCGAGGTAAATATGCAACTATAAAACATGCTTCTCGTTTCCTTTCAATCGACAAAAAATACTGTCGAGCTGAATATGCAACTATGAAACATTGTTCTCGTTTTCTTTTAATCGACACATAATACTGTCGATCTAAATATGCAACTATGAAACATGCTTCTCGTTTTCTTTCAATCGACAAATAATACTGTCGAGCTAAATATTCAACTATGAAACACTGTTCTCGTTTTCTTTCATCGATAAATAATACTGTCGAGATAATATGCAACTATGAAACATGGTGCTCGTTTTCTTTCAGTCGACACTTAATACTGTCGAGCTAAATATGCAACTATGAAACATGGTTCTCGTTGTCTTCCAATCTACAAATAATTCTGTCGAGCTAAATATGCAATTATGAAACATGGTTCTCGTTTTCTTTCAATCGACAAATAATACTGTCGAGCTAAATATGCGACTATGAAACATGGTTCTCGTTTTCTTTCAATCGACAAATAACAATGTCGAGCTAGATATGCAACGATGAAACATGGTTGTCGTTTTCTTTCAATCGACAAATATTACTGTCGAGCTAAATATGCAACTATGAAACATGCTTCTCGTTTTCTTTCAATCGACAAATAATACTGTCGAGCTAAATATGCAACTATAAAACAGTGTTCTTGTTGTCTTTCAATCGACAAATAAAACTGTCGAGCTAAATATGCAACTAGTAAACATGCTTCTGGTTTTCTTTCAATCGACAAATAATACTGTCGAGCTTAATATGCAACTATGAAACATTTTTCTCGTTTTCTTTGAATTGACAAATAATACTGTCGATCTAAATATGCAACTATGAAACATGCTTCTCGTTTTTTTTCAATCGACAAATAAAACTGTGGAGCTAAATATGCAACTATAAAACATTGTTCTCGTTTTCTTTCAATCGACAAATAATACTTTTGAGCTAAATATGCAACTATGAACCATGTTGCTCGTTTTCTTTCAATCGACAAATAATACTTTCGAGCAAAATAGGCAACTGTAAAACATGGTTCTCGTTGTCTTACAATCGACAAATAATTCTGTCCAGCTTAATATGCGACTATGAAACATGGGCCTCGTTTTCGTTCAATCGACAAATATTACTGTCTTTCAATCGACAAATATTACTGTCGAGCTAAATATGCAACTATGAAACATGGTTCTCGTTTTCTTTCAATGGACAAATAACACTGTCGAGCTAGATATGCAACGATGAAACATGGTTCTCGTTTCCTTTCAATCGACGAATATACTGTCGAGCTAAATATGCAACTTTGAAACATGCTTCTTGTTTTCTTTTAATCGACAAATAATACTGTCGAGCTAAATATTTAACTTTGAAACATGCTTCTCGTTTTCTTTCAAACGACAAATAATACTGTCGAGCTAAATATGCAACTACCAAACATGCTTCTCATTTTCTTTCAATCGACAAATAAAACTGTCGAGCTAAATATGCAAATATGAAACATGCTTCTCGTTTTCTTTCAATCGACAAAAAAAACTGCCGAGCTTAATATGCAGCTATGAAACATGGTTCTCGTTTTCTTTAAATCGACACATAATGCTGTCCAGCTCAATATGCAACTATGAAACATTGTTCTCGTTTTCTTTCAATCGACATATAATACTATCCAGCTAAATATGCAACTATGAAACATGGTTCTCGTTTTCTATCATCGACAAATAATACTGTCGAGATAATATGCAACTATGAAACATGGTGCTCGTTTTCTTCCAATCGACACTTAATACTGTTGGGCTAAATATGCAACTATGAAACATTGTTCTCGTTTTCTCTCAATCGACACATAATACTGTCGAGCTAAATATGCAACTATGATACATTGTTCTCTTTTTCTTTCAATCGACACATACTACTGTCGAGCTAAATATGCAACTATGAAAAATGGTGCTCGTTTTCTTTCAATCGACAAATAATACTGTCGGGCTATGCAACTATGAAACATGGTTCTCGTTTCCTTTCAATCGACATTTTTTTATATTTTTTATTCAATATTAGGCATACAATGTATACATGTATATGATCACAAAACAAAATGAAATCATGCAACAGTAATATTCAAACATGTTATACAAGATATGCTGATATATACTTTTTGACCTTGTGGTTTCCTTTAGATTAAAAAAAGGAGTTAAGATTAAAGATTAAAGCTGGGTTGCATAAAGTGGGTAGAAAAGCAAAAAATGGGCTTGTTTATGATAGTTTAATGTGTTTCCATGTATGTTCAAATATGTGAAGTGTATCATTGCTGAGGGCTATTTCTTTTTCAATCTGAATCTTAAGTTTTAAATAATTGATAAAACAGTTCATTGTAGATGTTTGTTTTCTGTATTTCATGCTGAATATGAAATNGTACTTTGTCTGCTGTTTCTGCAGCTGACGTTTCCCTTTAATACGAAGACTTAAATTATCAATGAACGATGTGGATAACTTGTAGTGTGACAATAAAAGCAAACACTATTCATTTGGTGTAAAATGTGCCTGTTAAGATTTAGTGATTCTTAATAATCTATGGTACGTTTGCGAAATTATTTTATCATCGCAAAATGACACTTCCTCTTTCCGCATATAAGAAACAGCGCGATTGCACAATTTCTTTCACATATTGACCACGTGACAATGACGTATTGTATCGCTCTATTTTGCATAAATGTATTCCTTCGCGCCATAAGTGTTTTGTTCGCTAAGGACTTAAGACCTATTAAAAATCAAATCCTCTTAATATTGTATTTAACATCAAATTGTAAATCTCAGGCAATCTCTATTTACTTCAAACGGAACTTCTTTTTCTGCGCGAATGCGGCTTGAGTGTGGAACTATTGTATGTATGTTTTTCTTTTGACCAGTCAAGGATAACACATGAAAGTGCAAGCACTTATTTCCAATGGGGTCCTTTGTTTTTTTTCTGAAGAGACAGCAAGCAGAAGAGACAGTATGGAGATACAAGGAGTCCGGGTGCGATACCCTATCTCTTTGCGAATAGATCCCTTGTTTTTTTTACGTGCTCAGTGTATAGCACCGATACACGCGAGAATTACCTGGGTTTCATACCAGTACATCTCTTCTAGGGTGAAAAAAAAAACACTTGAAGCATTTCTGAAATTTCCAGTGCCCCGGCCAAGGATTGAACCCACGACCTCTGGAATGGTAGAACAGATTGTTACCACTCGACTTCCGCACCAAATGTACATGTATTGTATCTCATGAAGAAATGATTGGCAGATTCAACAGTTTGGCTTCCACTGTCGATTGACGATATTATTTTTTAAACATTCTGAAGTGTCATAGCTTCCTTATGTAGGTAATTTTCTATCATTTGTGTTTACAAATGGACTTGTGTTTCTGGTATCATAATTAATACAGTTTCTTTATTTAACAACTGAAATAACTCGAATCATATGAAAATGATACACAGAGCAAAGATTCACAAACCAGAAGCTTTCCTGAAACAGTTCTAAAACAGACTGATTTAATTAAAAACTGTTCCTGCATTTAAATGCATGTGTTCATTTATCTTTGTTCTGACATTTATAAATACACGCAACTTATCCTAATTACTTCGATTATCTTTAGAGGTGTCACATTTGAAATGTGTTGGAGTATTTATTGTGTAAAGCAATGAACATAACTGATACGCAAAACTTTCGCAATTTTCATGTATCTATACATTAATACATATGTATCATTATTGTTTTGATTTTTTTTTCTGCAGATATAAAGGAAATCTTAATTTAATGTCATGCCATGTAGTGTAAAATAATCTCAAACNTCGCAATTTTCATTTATCTATACATTAATATATATGTATCATTATTGTTTTGATTTTTTCTGCAGATATAAAGGAAATCTTAGTTTAATGTCATACCATGTAGTCTAAAATAATCTCAAACACATAAAACCAATTTGTGTTAAATGTGAATGTTAATTGCTTTATATAGTAGTAACGAATTTATACAAATCAAAATATGTTTCAAGTTAAAATTTACATGCAATCAACATTTTAGAAGCGTGTGGAGATTTAATCATCGGTAATATACCTTATCATGTGCAAGCATCAACAACTGTCCATCATTTGCAACCACCTATAATTCAATCGTTGGCAAACGTCAACAAAAAAAACTTATTTTTTGCAAGAATCAACACTACAACCCATCATTGGCAAGAATTAACAATGTGCCTCAAAATTCGTACATTGTACTGTTAGTTCACATATTATATATAAGCAGACATGTAATACTATCATATTTAATATGAGGTAGCATATTTGTTTGAATTAGTACAATCATCTCAATATGTAGAAAAGCGCCAATTATATACCCATACTAAATATTACTTTTCAAATTGTATAATGAATGCCTCATAACAAAGCAGCTGGTGTAATTTATTTAGGAAACTACTGTACTGTACAGGAACGTTGTAAATTGTACTTGCCTTTATTGTGCTTTTGCCACTTAATAACTTTTAAGATTCTGTGTTCCATTATGCATACATTTAATTAACTATGTTCATTATTACAAATAATTTGATGCTTATACCAAGTAACTGTATAAAATCATTTATAACCAATAAAACACGTCGGGTTGTTTGTATTTACGAGAACATTGATAAATGAAAAAAAAAGGCAAACAGGTTGGGGCATCTTTTAAAACGGTGGGCCTAACAAATAGAAAGAGAGAGAGACTTCATATTTTTAAGTGTGCGTCTTAAATTTGGAAACCCTCCCAAACGCCATTATGATTAACCTAAATCCTTACATACTGATTATTTATATAAAAATAATGTGTTAAAATAACTTTAAAGCAGTCCCTTCTTTGTGCAACAAACATCTGTATTTTCCATCGAGACGGGATAACTGGTACAGATGGTGTTTCTATGGTTTTATTTTGTACCGAAAAATATGGAAAGACAACTGAAAGACAATATTCTGTCCATCTGATTTAATCTCTTCTCTCTTTTCGCGGACTCCCGCCATGATTTTTGATAAAACATATTTTTATTAACAATTTCAATAAACTCGCTAAATGTTTACAGTACAACTATTTTTATTAATTAAAAAACAATGTTTTTACTAAAAACACATTTAGCATGAAATATGTATGTATACCACGTGCTACATTGAAAATATGCCATAACATGATCGGGCGCAATACATGTCCATTTGACACAGTAGTACCATGGCCCTCTTCAAATCCTGGGTGAAGCACAGAAATTGTTCACTGTTTTGATGCGTAAATTCAGTATAATATGCAATTAACTAGTTTTATAGTACACGCAGCTTGTTTTTCCACGTTTCATCTTGACGTTTTAAAGAAACAACGCGAATAACCTTAATTTTGCATAATTATACTCACCGTTCAGCTGGATAACCAGTCTAAAATGGATTGAAGGTGTATGTTGCTTCTAACTGAAACAAGCACATGCAAATATAACAAGAACACTGGTTTCCACTATGTCATGACATGTATACCGTACATGTATAGTATTATATCAAATGCGTGTTTATTACTAAATGAGTCATATGTGGCTCACCAAATAAGAATGTATGTTAATTAAAAAAAAACGTGTTTAAACAAACAATTGTTATTTCATTATATGTTATAAACACGATTTCCAGTCATAAACACGACATTGAAAATGCAAACATAAAAAAATTGAATGCTATATNAATATAACGTCACTTCCGCTAAACATGATATGCTTCACAAATAAATGCCGCTGAAGAATATATATATTGTACACCAACTTCATTCTTTTGTGCATCGACGGAATATTGGGTCATATTCAACAATCAAGTCACTGTTTTCAAATTAAGAAAAGGGGTTTCCATTCAAATTCAGGGTTTATGTGTCTCGTATGATATTGCGCAAATAAGGAAACAATACTAAATAGCTTACCTACCATAGAAACAGGTTCGTACTTACTATACACATATCAGGTGCATTGCTTGTGTTTGTGAGCATGGTGTCTTACATGGCCCCTTAGCGCCTTTTTCGGCTGCCTTTCAAGGTAACCTTTCCTTTTTGTTCAAAGGCTTTAGTCAAGTACTTTAATACATATATACATTTTTATAATTGCACATTCTTTAAGATACTGGAAACGATTACATAACATAACAACTACATTATAAGCCGTTATCCTTTTTTCCGCAAAAGCCTGAATTTAAAAAACTTGAAAGCTGATGGTAGCTGAGGTAAGTCATTATTGATCCTGCTCAGTATCCCGGCGCAACGTTCCAATTCAGTATTCGTTATCTTTTAATGGAAGCGGGTGCTGATCTAGTTCTGCACGCTAGCGCGACAAATTAGCTCAGCTTTTATCAAAACGACATTGTCTACATATCTGGATGAGCATCGCAACGCGACATACTAGGTCACAATACGCTACGTATGTATGATAGCGAATGTACATCCAGCTCAGCATCGCAAGTTTACGTTCCAAATAAGCATTTTTTATCTTTAATTAATGCGAATTTCGATTTAAGTCGGCACTCAATCGAAACAATTCATCTGAAAATGCAATATACATGAGTTCAGTCAATGGCTATTTGGTTAAGTGCACCAGCGCAACCAGATCAGAATCCTTCAGTTTATTGAAAGAGAATGTTGATGTTTATCAGACACCCCTGTGCAACACATTAATCAAGCATTCATTCTAACTGACTAAAGTTAATGCTGATCTAACACAGCACCTACGTTTAACGTACAAGATTATCAGTTGTTGTACATGTATTGTAAAGGAACAGGTTAAACATTTTAAATACACATTGAGGGGCAGGAATATAAAAGAAACTAATGAGTACAGTGTATTTACTATGTAATTTAATAAACTTACACAAAGTAGCGTACATATTTTGAATAAAAACATGGTCTTATCTTTTGTCAGTGACTGCAGTATTTTCAGTGAGTATATAAAATAAATAGACGCAATTTTGTTGCCTCACAGTTCCTGCACGCGACCTCACAGTTCCAGCAGGCGACACCCTGTTGTGGATCAAGGTCACAGTTCCAGTTGTGGCAGCCATCAACATCGTCTCAGTTGTTCTGGTGGTCGTATTTCTCAGAAGGTATAGTTGCTTGTCAAAACAAGACAGTTGTGAATTTTTTAAGTAAATGTGCAATATATTGTCCTAAATTAACCTCAAATGTACATAACAGAGTAATTATTAATTTGTTAAATGCATTCGTTCACAAATCGTTTTGTAGGAAACGTCGCCAAAGCTTGTCGGCAAGGAGTTTCTCAAACCAAACTTCGACCCAAGGTTTATCACAAGCTGTTGTCCCTCTGGAAGCCACAGCGGAGTATGAGATTGTTCTGGATGAGATGGGACACAACTACACACAACCTCAACGCGACGGTTCCGCACCGAGCGAGCATCCATACGCAGCGTTATCTAGGCGTTAAAGCAGCTCATATGAAACCCAAGATCGCCCATTGCCTGGAACAAGCAATGCTCCGAAACCACAGCATTCTCTACCAAAACTGGAATCTGTATGATTACACTAAGTAAGATGCTCCTGCGCAGTCGGCTACACCATGCCTTACATTTATATTTGACCTTTAATTGTTTCAATGAAATACAAACCCAGAAGTCGTGTTTCTTACACGCGACAAACCGACTGTAGACGTTGAACATTTTTGGCTAGTGTCTTAATTGTCTGATAAAAAGGAAGTTATTTTCTTGTGCATTATCGGAATCTGACCTTTGACAACTAAGGATGACTGAGACAATTGTGCTTCGAACACGGATCTTTGACCCCTAAGGATTATATAGAACATTGTGCTTCGAACACGGATCTTTGAACCCTATGGATGGCATAGACCATTGTGCTTCGAACGCGGATCTTTGACCCCCAAGGATGACATAGACCATTGTTCTTCGAACACAGATCTTTGACCCCAAAGGATGGCATAGACGATTGTGCTTCAAACACGGATCTTTGACCCCTAAGGATGACATAGACCATTGTTCTTCGAACACGAATCTTTGACCCCTAAGGATGACATAGACCATCGTGCTTAAAACACCGGTCTTACACGCGACACGCCGTCTTGTCATGGTGGAAAATTGTCGTAGGATACTAGTGTTCTTAAACTACTTGATGAACATACACTCCAGACTGTCCGTATCATTACCTTATTTAGCATTTGAACATTAAGAATGAACCATTAGTGTGGCATTAACCATTGAGCTAGGCAGAAGCAATCTCGACACAACTAAATTAATTGCGATGGGTCTTTGTTTACATTGTGGTTATTCATATTTTAACATGAAAGGCAAATATTAGAATATATTATTTGTATTGCTTATGTAATCTTAACCTGCATAAAGGATTACTTTGAGAAATGTATTCATTATATTACATGTTCTATGTGCAAAAAAGACGTTATATACAATTATCAATGCATTAATTACGTAAATAAACTTAAAAGTGCAAACATGCAACCTATACAGAGTGGAATTAAACTTTTAAAAAAGCAACAACATAACGTGTAGGTTCCCTTAAAGCGATAAAATGCAACGTGATGAAATCTTCATTGAGCAAATGAATTAGTATACATCATGCATCGTTTATGTGTTACCGCATCATCATCATCGTCACTTTCAAACAAATCATCGTCATAATCTGCCCCATTGTGTATCATTGTGTATTTAATTGTATTCATTTCCTGTAAAAAGAAAGTGAGTGACGTGATAATCTTTACATTTACTAAGTTGTTTTATTGTGTATGCTGCTTTGTTGCATGTTCTACTAAGCAGCATAGCTACTGTAAGATATCTGTAGAAAGATTCAACTATTAGATATGTTTCAGTTCAGGATTAATAGTGTATAACCATTGTGTATAAACTTAAATTTATATATTCGTATTTATATGTTCTTGATAATTCCATGTGGTCAGGCCTTTTTCTGTCTATTTGGGGGAAAAGTACCTAGCAAAATGGGGATTTTTTTAGTCGTGAAATCTTCCAAATGGGGAAGAATTTTCATCTACAAAAGCATTATTTGGGCAGGGGGTGTGACGGCCATTTTGGATAAAAGTCATATAAATTTTGGTTATATATTTTGTAGGTTGTTTAAAAAATAAAATTGAGCTATAGATTCTAATAATCATTAGTCATAAGACACTTCTTTCTAAAAAAAAAATGGGAGGGGGATTTTTTTTTTTAAATGGGGAAAAAATATTCATATTTGGCATGGGGAATGGGTCCGACTATCGGACCCGTGAGATAGGCAGAACAAGGCCTGATAATTATATTGTTAATGTACTATATATTATCTATATGAAAATTTTAAAATAGATCTTAAACTGAAATACATTTTATTAAATTATTATAGAATACATTTAACCTGAATAAATAATCTTGAAATTAAACAATGTTGTTTTTACATGGTACAGAGGTGACCATAACAGGTGCAAAAGTTTCCAGTTTTGATTCACACCTATAAGGTATTATTCACAACTACCCGGCTATATATTATCACTGGGACGAAACGCTACCCCTTTTCAACAGAAATATCAGTGGCACGAACTGGTAGTGGCACGAAATGACCATAACTCGTCTGGACTCCCTGACGTTGACTTTTGGGGTCACGTGACAGTTTTTGTTCATTCATTTTGTATCTATCTATCGCTATCTATTTATACTGTCGAGCGCCCTTTCGAGCATTATTAGGCAGATATGGACATTATCGAGTCCATTTCCTGGGAATAACCAGTACTTGGTGTCTAATGAGGAGATAATGGGAGCGAACCAACGAACTCCCAATCGTTAGGCGGACACCTCATCCACTACACCACAGCTATATTTGGTTTAAATAAAGATATAGAAAACCTGTAAAATGGCATCGATAAACATACACATGAGTCATGAAAGTAGTTAATACATACCGTAATTAAACTGTATTGGTGTGAAATCTTGCTTCTAAAGTTCTGGTTCGGAACCTTGCAGCGTTAATCCAAGTAATTAGTGTCTCAACACTTTTAATTATTAATTAACGTTAAACCAAAAAACTCACGAACTATTAAAAAAAAACACACGTTTATTTTTCAATATTCCAATCTATGTCTCTGATATTAAAAACAGTTGATATCCATTTGCTCCCTCATAACCACGAGGTATGAGAATTGAATATGACGTTAGATTGTATCGAAATTCGTTTCCAGCCAATGATTTTAAATGTTCTGGAAGATGACGTCACGCGGGAGTTTGTCGCATTTTTTTTCCCGCTTAGGACAGTGGGCTACACCACACCGTCAATCGCCGTTATGGCTGAATTGTCCGATGGTTCCCAATTGGTATTTCACCGGCCCAGACCAGATTTGCGAAATATACTTAATTTATGCTTAATTCATATGCCCAATATAATGATAAAAACTTAGTAAATTAAAAACATATGTGGAGTTTATAACAAAGTTCTTGTTAAATTGTGAAAATAAAGACCGAAATTCGCGTTCTGTCAAAACTGACAGTTGGACATCGAGAATTACACACTTCGATTTTGGGGTCATATTTTTGAAACGTTTAGCTGTCTTGGACATACTACATAGATTTTAGTCAAATAAACGGTGTTTAATCATAGATTGATGCTTCCTGCTGGCAACCACAACGATTTGTGTGCATTATTCTATCTTTCATGCTGTTGCATAGCGTTATTAAATACCCCTGTGAAATCATCGTTGGTTAACTTTTCTTTTATTATATATCAAAAACTCTTCTAACTTGCCAAGTTGTAATTCAATTTTATTGTCAGCAATGTAAATAATTGCATAAATAGATTCTTCCTCAAGGAACGCATGGGTTTTACAATTTTATTGATGAATAAAAACGTTGTAGTGCAGTTAAAAAATCGGTGTTGCATTTTCTAAAATTGTGGAAACGTTTTCACTACATTAAAAAGCAAGTTGTTAACGCTGTATCTACAGCGTTACGGTGTTTTAGATAGTAATTGTATACACCTTCATGTGGGGACGCATGTATTCGGTTGCCTGAGCGCTGATTGGCTTATATGATTTCCAAGAACGTGATTGACAGCTGGCATCATGTCTTTCATGTTGGGCTAAAGGGGTTATTGTTTGTCGCACGACACCAGCGTGAATGTAGTGTACAAAGAAGGCATACAATCTGGACCAAACTGGATATAGTGTTAAATGTCGGATTATACAGAAAATTAAATTAAATGCGTGAAGAAAATGAGTCTCCACGGCCTACTCGTGAATTTAACTCGGTCGAGTGAAGGTCAAATGTAACGAACTATTGCAAAGACGTAAGATTGCCTTTCTTTTATGAATCGCATATCGCAATATCGATAGGTGCAAGATCTATAGGTGAATGCGATATATCAACACAATTCAAATAGTGTTTAGACCATTAGTTATTTGTTTCATTTATTAACATAAAAACCTGTCGATAATTGCCTATCGCATACAATTGCGTCGGCATTTATCGGCACATCTGATATCTGCAGTTTCAAGGGCAAATCACACTCGATTTTGCTAGGCAAACATTGTTCCATGTATTAAACTTGTATTTAAGTAGAAATGTATTCAATCGAGTTCAGCCAAAAACATATGACATTGGTACAGAAACGCCATGCCTCCTTATCGTTTGTGTTAAAGTCATGAAATTTTATTAAAGTACTTAATTGTTTTGTTTACGTGTATACTGTTGACCTTGTTCAAATCGTAGTAGTAGTAAAGTGACGTCATGTATAACATCATTTATGACGTCATTTACCCATATTTCATGGAATTAAATGCCAAAATCAGGAATTGACGATAACTACCGACAGTCGATAATAGCAGACGTTGCTTTATATAACAGCAAAAAAAAAACTTATAGATTATAAGCTCCGCCCTTAACGTGTATTGCTTAATTTTACCAGAGGTGATGTTTCTGTGTCGAAGTGAAATAAAGTCCCCACACTGATCAATCAGTTTTCTACCCGTTAAAACGCGCAGTTCACTTTATTGACAAAATACTTATTTGTTTAAAAAAATCATATATATAGAAAACTCTCACGATTTAGCGGGCTCCCCACTTTATCCCATTAAAAAAAGTGAAATATTTTAAAAGAAATCCTTGAAAATGCTGCCTGAGTCGCGCTTTTGTTGACAGTTTTGTCCCCACACTGATCCTAAAAAGTCACGTGGTATAGGCACCGTGCAAATATCAAGTTGCTATCTTCAATATTGCAAAGGTTTTGACCAACGTTTAAGTTTTTGGATGGACGCACAGACTGACAGACGGACGGACTGACAGTTCAACTGCTATATGTCACCCTACCGGGGGCATAAAAAGTAATATAAATATTAAGTACCATACACTATGACAACAAATAATATTGTTTGTATAATTTAAATGTACATTATTTATGTGAGTTGCTGCTTATATGGGATCCCTACCAGGATTTGAACCTGGATTTCCTTTACATATGGAAAGGTGTGTTTGCTTACACTATAAGGATGTTCCCATTAACAGCAATATTGGTTACAATTATTTCAGACAACTAAATTAACTATTTCAATAAGTATTTATCGTAACATAAACATGTGTAAATACATGTTTTGAAGTTTTTCCTAAGGAAGATCTCACTTTAGTTATGAAATGTTCCATAAGGGATCGCCTTTAGAGCTGCTCCGGATCAGGAACTCCAGTGCGTCAGAGGTTTAAGCCTCCAGGGTAACTGGCCTTTTCATGGGCAATGGCAGTGACTTTGGCACTACCTATTGAGTCAACTAAAGGGCGAGTCCCTGTTCAAGCGAGATCCTCTCCCTGTGCTTAGCACCAGCACTGAACCTGAAATCTGACACAGATACTTTAAAATCACAATATTGTTATGGAAACAATAAAATGCCTTTTTTATTATAATTGATTATTGTTGCGGATTGAAAATCTGAACAGAAAACCGAATGACTTGTTTAAAATATGTCTGCTCATTTACATGTATTGGTACATGTGAGTCGGTAAGAAACTGCAAACCAAAACTTTGTGACCAGGTGAGCTAAAAACAATTTTCCGGCACATAACAATGAAATTTGATGAGTGATTTTAAGGAAGAACATTTTTTCAAAGTTACACTGTATACAGCATAGTGAAAATAGGCCATGTCCATAATTGCCATATTAATATCAGATCAAATTTTGTCCAAGAAATACAAAGTATGACTACTAAAAATTATCAAATTAAAACTAAAATCCGATTAGGTATTAATATAAAATAAGTTTGTTCTCTATAATGTCAGTATGAGTTTATTTTATCACAATATAACCGTTGAATTGTAAGTATCACAAATTAACATGAGCAACAAAATAATGGAAATAATTAAAATTGAATGAAGCACACATTTAAATTGCCATTTAATACATTACGGAAACCTTAATGAGGGCATATGATTTAATAATCACAACGTCTATAATTAAATAAAGGAAAACAAGTCAAAGTATGAACCTCACTTGTAATGAAATTGTGATTCAATCACGAACAATGTGTAAAACTGTTTAAGAGAGTATGCACGATTTTCATATGTGTTAAATTGTAATATATTGATAAACTATGTTACAATAACACAAATAGGCAAGCAAAATTATTCACTGAAGACGAATTTCAAAAAATGCAGCAAAGACAAAATAGCGGCCCGAGTCGATTGTGAGGAAGATATTTCGTACATATTTTCCTACAATAACCGAAGCATTCGTCTTTTTATAATAAGGCCATTTTGAGTAGTAGATGTCGATTTTATCAACAAAGCGAAGGTCGCATCCAACCAATTTTGAAATTATAAGCGTAATTTTTTTTTAGAGTTTGGGGGCATTTTCTTTCTCAAATATTTGCCTAAATCTCAAGTTTTCACTAGGTTTTTTTATCATCTAATTGTAATTTTATTTCAATTGTTATAACATCACGCTTCAATCGCGTGTAGCTCAAAATAACGCCAACCTAAGTTGTACGGGTTTAAGCTGACGTAGTCACATATATATAAATATAGACATAATTTGTTCAAAGCATCTGTATTCATTGTTTTGAAATATTTGGCTGTTTACGTAGTGATTTTATCCCACACACTTCAAGCGAATAGTTTACAAATATTAAAAGCCCCGCATGTATGTCAAATGCTAACGACATGTCATGGGTGTTTTATGTTTAGTTTAAACATCAAAATAAAAAAAAACATGTTGCTTTTTTTAATCTTCAATGAGAACACATTTAAAACAAAAAAATGAAATATTTGTTATATTCGCATTTATTTTCATGGGACAGTGCATCTATCTGTAAGTTAGTACAAAGAACATGTTAATTTTCGAAGCATCATTTTGATACCATAATTATTAGAATATTCGTAAAACAGACACGGATATACGCATTACAAAGGAGATGTATGCACATTGTTCCTCATTTATCTCTCACCTAATTAACGGACGTAACATCGTTTTTTCATGTGACATCCGGCAAATACATACACATTTGTGATTCAGTTACACACATATTATATTCAAACATTTTTTCACTTCAATCCATCGACCATGATAAAGAAGACACTTTCTTTTACAGGGACTGTAGACTACTGGTTGTTTTTGTATTCCTTATGTGTATAAAGTGAAATCTGTAAAGATATCCTCTCAAACCGCGAGACCCAGTGGCTTGGTAAGTAACATTCTAAATAATGCTCAGGAGTTTCATAGGCCCCTCCAATGTGGTCACGGTGGTCTTGATATGTTTAAAATTAACACCTTAACCATCTTTTTTTTCTAAAACCTCAGTGACCAGAGGTTTGGTATAATAACGTAAGATCGTCTTATGCCCATCTGCCAAGTTGTCAAAGTTGGTCCCGCCTTGGGATAGCCTGTTTCCTTCATATGTTAAAAGTGAAAACTCTTTAATTCTTCTCTGAAACCGCAATTCCAAGAAGATTAGTATTTTATTGATGTCATAAGTATGTAACATTGTTTAATTCTTCTCTGAAACCACATCGGACAGAAGAATATTATAGTATTTATATTATAAGTATTTAGTTAAAACTTTAAATATATATTCCCCTAACTTAAGAGTCTTAGAGTCTAGGTATTTGTAGGAGTCTACTATAAATGTATTCAAGTTATTTTCCTGGTATCCAAACTGGCCACACCCCCAGGGGTCACACGGTACGCTGAGAAATTAATAGAAAATGACTTTAAAAGTCCTCATACTTTTGAAAGTCGTGGGCATATTTGTTTTGTAAAAGAACGAAGATTGATAAAATTGAAAAACACACATAAGTGTAGTACAATTACACATAGTATTTGTTTTCTTGGTATTTTACTTTGTTGTCATATGGAGACATGTGTCTTTCTTAGAGTAGATTATTTTCTGAACACATCTCGGCTAACTAAATATATGAATGAAATTTAATGTTAGTTATCAATATAATAGTATGTGTAAGTTAATAAGTGTATAAAATGTAATATACTGAGAGAAAATATTAAAACCTTCAAATAACACCTGTCAACAAAGAACGGCATTGCCCCAGACCCAAGCGTTTATTGCGATTTGTTTTTAATGCCCCGCACCATATCCTCGAACATGTACAATTAAAAAAAGGAAAGACGTGGCTTCCATTTTTTCCCCTACTGGTTATTTCTATCTCGATGATTTACAGAAGCACAGGCCCGTAAATAACATTGTTTAATTCTTCTCTGAAACTACATCGGACAGATGATTATTATTGTATTTATATCATAAGTATTTAGTTAAAACTTTAAATATATATTCCCATAACTCAAGAGGCTTAGAGCCTAGGTATTTGTATGAGTCTTCTATAAATGTATTCAAGTTATTTTCCTGGTATCCAAACTGGCCACACCCCTAGGGGTCACACGGTACGCTCAGATGGTCATTTACATAAAGGTCGGCTTATAACATTTTGATGTTTAACTTATTATTTAACAGTTAGGGTTTGCTTCATCGACATTCGTATAGCAATAACTGCTCTCTTGGTAGGAACCTGTNTTTTGTAAAAGAACGAAGATTGATAAAATTGAAAAACACACATAAGAGTAGTACAATTACACTTAGTATTTGTCTTCTTGGTATTTTACTTTGTTGTCATATGGAACCATGTGTTTTTCTTAGAGTTGATTATTTTCTGAACACATCTCGGCTTACTGAATATATGAATGAAATTTAATGTTTGTTATCGATATAATAGTATGTGTAAGTTGATAAGTGTATAAAATGTAATATACTGAGAGGAAATATTAAAACCTTCAAATAACAACTGTCAACAAGGAACGGAATTGCCACAGGCACAAACGTTAATTGCGATTGGTTTTTAATGCCCTGCACCATATCCTCGAACATGTACAATTGCACGAAAAGGAAAGACGTGGATTCAATTTTTATATGTACTGGTTATTTCTATATAGATGATCTACAGAAGCACAGGCCCGCACGACCTGCATCGGTAAATTTGAAAACAGACTTGCTCAGATGGTCATTTACATAAAGGTCGGCTTATAACATTTTGATGTTTAACTTATTATTCAACAGTTAAGGTTTGCTTCATCGACATTCGTATAGCAATAACTGCTCTCTTGGTAGGAACCTGTTCGCACCCACAGCCTTGGGTATGGCCACTTATGGACAGGGAACCGGTCCAATATGGCTGGATGGAGTGGAGTGTAATGGTATCGAGTCCAGTTTGTCCAACTGCCTTAAAAATGACTGGGGCCAGAGCAACTGTAATCATACCGAAGATGTCGGAGTTGATTGTTACTTTCAAAGTGAGCATTCTACATTATATCGTTATTATCTTTTCTTTGTCCAGCACAAACAAGATTAAATAAACCTATCTATGAATAATTTGGAACCCCTCACTTTTTGTTGCAATATTTATTTATAATGGCCACCTAAAAAACCAAAATTTCGCTAACTACCCTTGTTTTTTAAGATTTGCCACTTTAAGATAAAGTATGCGATACAAGTCTTATTTTCATTAATAATTGATTATTTTAGCTTAAAAAATTCGTGTTTTTTCGCGATGAAATTAATAAGCAAAGTTGGTCTTTCCATGGGATTTTTGCATTTCCCACATTGATTTTTTCCAATGATTTTTTGGTTGTTAAAATTCCCATGGGATTTTTCCCCACTTTCTTCACGGAATTTCAAAAAAAAGGTATACGTTTTTTATGCTTAGTTATCAATTTTAAGCACTGTAAAATCATTTGTGCTGATTTGTGTTTAATTTTCTTATGAGGGGATAAAATCCCAAGGGAAAACCAAAAATCCCATAGGAAAGAGAAAAAATCCCATGGGAAATGCTATTTTTAACAATATATTTTTAATGAAAGAAATGGAAATATATAAAAACCATCAATACATGATCACAAAAAGCATGATATCGCGTATTTTATCTAAAATATGATTATCTTAAAGAAAAAAGGTACTTAAGTTTGCGAAAATTCGGTTTAGCAAAGTTTTTCCGCAAACCGTTATACACAATTTTAGCTGCTTATTGTATATATGCATGTATAAAGTTATCATGGACTAGTATATGTACCCAAAATTCAAACAAATACCAAGAAAAAATAATATAAAATTTATTAGTTAGATTTTATTTGACAACAGCAATACACATTAACAATTCATCTTTGTAGCTGATGTTTAGATGTTTATACTTGATTTTTTTCCGTAATTGTTTTCTTTCCGTCACACATTAACGTCAGTCGTTGCAGATAAAATAGCGCTTGAGCCTCATTCAAAGAAGCAACATGCCTAGATCAATATTATGTGTGTATTTATACATTTCATTATTGTGTATGTCTGTTTTTATTGAATGATGGACCGATGTTGATTTGCCTCATATTTAAGGTTGTTTAGAAGATAACATTTAATGCCACCATTCATAACAATGCTTAAGTTAGATTTCCCCATTGCAATCACTTATACCAGTAATGACATTTTTTTCTCATGTAATGGATCGTATTTAGTTTCTGTTTCAAAATGAGTATGACTATTTTCATTTTGCGTCATCGATGCATTTTGATTGGATAGCCTGTCAAAGTGTACTGTTTTTCCAGTTGAACAAACAATAAAAAATTAAACTTAAGCGTTTTATATTCGGAGCTGAGATCGTCTTGGGCAATAATAAACACATTTGGAATATGACACTTTTTATGGATTTTGCTAGTATTTTTAAATCACTTACACAATCTGGGACAGGTGTTTACACTTTAATGATGTGTATACCTCTGTTACAGTGTTTGACTTCACATCATGTATAGAGTGTGGACAATATGCACATATTGACTAACTTATTAAGTGATGGAAGCCAACAAGAAAATAAAAAAATATACATAAACTTACCTAGGGATACTTTTTTGATGGTTTTCTCATGATGGAGGATGTGAATCCGCAATATCCAGTGAACGTTTCTAACAAATGATTCAACTAATATTGTATGACTAACTTCAATATATATTTAATGTTATTAATATGCAATTTCAATACTTTCCCGTTATTGTGAGAATGTTTGAGTGGCTATTATCAAAGCAAATTTGCTCCGCTGTACACGGCTTCGTCTAGAGACTGGAGACCAGTCGCTCTCAAACTAAGATAACTGTAAATAATTAACGTTTCGTGTATTGGTTCAAAGTTCAAGCCACATGTCAATAAAATCACTGATTTGTATACGTTACTGAATTAATTGTTACGATGCTTTCAGGTCAGTTTTTTATTGTATTTATATAATTGGGTTCTTTACATCACAACTATACAATCCAATTATTTTTGTTTCTCATTCTTTTAAAACATTATTGTGTAGACATAACTAAAATATTGAGCGGTAAATGTGTTATAATTTATTAATCGTCTTTTCCTGAAAAAATAATAATAAAAAGGATGTTTTAACTATTTTCGACCAAAATGTATCAGATCAATACAGTAGTGCCAATTTAGAAAACTTCGGAATGTACTGGGTCCAGCTTGTCAAACTTCAAGAGAACTTGAACAGTAACGATAGGTTGGTCCCGTGATGCACTTTTTACATAAGAATTGGATGTCGTCACTTTTTATGTTGAGAGGTATTTTCCACAAAACAAGTTCTTTATCATTAAGATGAAAATGACTTGAAAACTTTGTAGAAATCGATCTATAAACGCGTCTGTCCGATATTGCCCGCTGGCCGAATTTTCACGCGCTGAACCTGTCGCATTGCGTTATTTTGACAGCAATTTGTGCAGAGCATTTGTTTCTGTGTACGCATTATACAGCGAGAGCTGTCACTCGATATTTGGTTAAATTGAAACTTAACAATTAAGCGAAGTCAGGTGTTTTGGTAATTTTTAATTTGCGTTATGTGTATTTAAATCGAACATTGTTTGTTGGGTGGAAATGAGCAGTGTTTGCAGATAAAATTATGTAAATTCTATTATGATTGGGTAATTTCGGATTACCTCTGGGTATATAAGATATTTATAGGTCGAGTCGATATGTTAATAGTAAGCAAATATTTATAAATAATACATATTTAATATCTTTGAAATGTATCCGTATTGAATAAGAGTCATTCTGCGTCAGAAACACTTCACAGTCAAGACAAATATAATTTGGTATTTTAGAAAACCTAATTTGACAAGTGTTGAATAATTAGTGTGTATACAAAATGACAAAAGTAATGGAACTAACTGTTGTATACATCTTGTCATTTTCCAAATTGACAAAGATAGAGAATGCTTATACATGCCTGTAAGTAAGGAACCAAAGTACCTGGTTTACTATTGCCATTTAGAGAAATAATTTTACAAGAGGTTTTCTGCAGCTCATGTAGACGCCATGACAATAGTACGGGACCAAATAATTGCTTAACTCGTGTCATTTAGTACATGCTATACATAATTAAAATTCAATCATATTTGACACAAGTTCGGATTAAGTGAGTAAGGGCATTATGGCAAGAGTAAAAATGCGCCAAATATTAACTCTTGTCATTATCACCACGCTTTAAATGCGTGGGGATATTGTATTGATCTCCGCTTTTTTTATTCGGCCACTATCTCCTCCTACACTATTAGCACTAGAACCTTGAAACTTACACACATGGTAGCTATGGCAATATGTGCGACGGTGACGGTGACGGAATTTTGATCTGACCCCTGGGTCAAAAGTTATGGGTAAATAAATGGGTAAAATGGGTGAAAAAAATAAACATTTTACTAACAACATGCGACGCACATGATAATAACTTTTGACCCAGGGGTCAGATCGAAATTCCAAATAGTGCACCGTCGCACATATGCTCATAGCTACCATGTGTGTAAAACCTGGCCACTATCTCCTCCTACACTATTAGCACTAGAACCTTGAAACTAACACACATGTTAGCTATGAGCATATGTGCGACAGTGCACTATTTGGAATTTGGTCCACAGGTAAACAGCTTCCCCGTACCCCCATTTTTTTCGTACCCAAAATTTTTCGTACCCAATTTTTTTTCGTACCCAAATTTTGTTTCGTACCCAAATTTTGTTTCGTACCCAAATTTTGTCGTTCCCAAATTTGTTTTCGTACCCAAATTTGTTTTCCTACCCAAATTTTTTTTCCTATCCAAATTGTTTTTCCTACCCAAATTTGTTTTCCTACCCAAAATTGCCTTTTACTATGACTTCTTCATTTCTACACCGATTCACTTCTCATTCATACTGAACTTCTCTTATGACAATACGGTCAATCTCAACTATGCATGACCCATAACCAACCCTGGGGCGCCCCACCCACATAGACCACGCCCACCCAACATTTTGTTTTAACATAACTTCTTCATTTATTCACCAATTGACTTTAAATAAATACTGAACATTTCTTATGACAACACGGTCTATCTCGACCATCCGTGTCCACATTACCCACCCCGGGGCCCCACCAACATAGGCCTTGCTCACCCAAAATTGCCTTTTAATATAACATATATGTGGGGATACGCGTCGGCCTCTGCCGCGCAAGCTCTAATATAATATGATACATAACAGAAATGGGAAACATATTTATGTTGTTAACGTATTCTTAAATCATTATATTTTGGTATTTAATGGATCTAGTTTAAAGAGTTAAAATACGAATTTGAAAAGAGACGATGCCAAGAGTAAGAAAAAATGACAGTGCATTAACATTTGCAATTTAACTCTCATACAGAATCTCGTTAGGTTTTTTAATAAGTGGACTATATAAACAAGAAAGAGTGTGAATAAATTAAGCTTGTGTAGATATCGGAAGTATCCATATTTGGTAAGGGGTATATTTAGAACTTGATGCTGTGGCTTATCCCAATTAAGACTCTGAAACAAGTATGTCGTGGTCTCAGATTATCGACATATAAATATTTGGTGATGTATGAAGGCACTGTACGTTTAACTGTCACAAACGTCACATTGGTAAACGAAACATAATCGTTACGTACGGCATATTATTAATTCAGTGTAATCGGCATATTAAATCGTCGGTTTATAGTGTTTTTTTTTATTAATATTGCTGTTGTAGTGCTTTCGTTTTATTATTTTGAATTTTAAAAGCAATAATATAGTTATATACGAATATAAGACATTCGCATTTCGTAATGAAAAATAAAATATGGTTTATTTTGTTTCACTTGATAAGATACGTCAAAGGTGGTATTGATTCTTAATATTTTAATGTGACGTTGTTTCTTCGAAATAATTATGTATTATGTTAATATTTTCTTATGCAAATCAACACATTTATTATGACAAAGTATGTATACATTATAATTGATCTGTATAAGTAACAACATAATGTTGAAACTATTTATAGTTTATTTGGTTTTATATTTATTTTATGTCATATAATTTAGATTTATGTTATATGTAAATTGTTTTGACATTTAAAATGTTTACATCTTCTATACTTTTTCAACTTACTGTATTTATATAATGGGCAAAATGCAAACATATACAATAAACAATGCAAGAACAAGATATAAACTTACAATCCAATACTTACGTTGAGAAAAGCTGACACATTAGAAAAACAGTTTCATAAGTAAATATATTAAAGACAAAACTCAATCTATTTGCTATTTAATGTATGTTCATTGTATATTTTCATGTCTATTTAGTCAAACCGAGGATGCAATTAGTGATTTGGAAATCTTAATTTAAGTGTTCATGTTTTAAAAGTGTATACACACTTACTTTTTCTATAATGGCTATATGCATTGTAGTTTATGCCACATGCAAAACTAAGCTCAAATTCAACCATTTGAGTCACTATTGCTCTTATCAGTAAAATTGCACTTGCTACTCCCCGTGAAGCATCCTTGTAATACAGTTTGCCCGGTTTCAGCCCCGGATACTCGACTAGTAAATGGATCCAGGTCTAGTCTTGGGCGTCTCGAGGTTTTCTACAACAACACGTGGGGCACAGTCTGCAGTGACAGTTTCAACAGTGTGGCAGCAACAGTTGTTTGTCGCATGCTGGGATTCACTGGGTGTGTATCGTTATTATGGAGTTAATACCCGACTTTTGATAGTCTTTCTTTATCTCACATGAGCCCAGCATGTTTATGTGGAGCAATTGTTGTAGGTTGCTTGCTGGCATATAATTATATATTGCTTATAATGTAGGTCACACATGCTAAAACATACTTAAAAAATTGAAACATGAAGGCCCATCGATTAGGTATTTTTCCTGTAGCATTGTATAGAGGTCCTTTAACAGGTATGTCCACATCATGCAAATGGGTTTAGAAATTGGATCCGCCCCTGGGTAAACTTGTTTTCCTTATATGAGTGAAGTGAACACTTTAAAAATCTTCTTCTATGAAACCGTAAGAATGAATGAAGCATATTCATTTTCCCTCCACAAACAATGAATACGTGTAGAGCTTGTTAGATTCCTATACATACATATCAAATATAACGTTAACAAAATAGGCGAACTAAAAAAAGTAATTGATGGACGAAATGTTTTGAACAGCTTCTGTTTTGTAAATCAAAGATCCATATTGTTATACGATAAGCATGAAATACAAACCGTCTATCTCTTTACTTGCAAAAATATTTTGTAATAATACAAATCCACAATACCTGCTCAAATAGGATGGGTTGAATTCTCAAGTGAGCACGAAAAGTATCTCCTGTAAAACAAAGTTCTTTACTTTGCTTACATGCCCATACATTATTTGAGGTTTCCATATTATAATAAGACGTTATTCTAGTGCTGACAGCCTCTAAGACTGGAAATATGACAACAGTGAAGATATTAAAGTAGATATGAACAACACCAACCACACAGCACAAAACAAACTATTATGGGATTCAAATATTAAACAAATGAAACTCAACATAATCAGATGGAGATCATCCTTATTACCAGACTTCGAGGTCATTTATAAAACAAACAAACATTTCAAAAACAAACAGAAATACTTAAAAACTGCGGTCACCGATTTGGAAAAAAGAATACGTTTAATTTATTTAGAATGTAACTTATGGTCAATGGTCAGGTTTTAACCGTATAAACAGGATTGTATTTGTTAATGTTTTTGAAAGAAAAACACGTCGCCTAAATACAAAAGACCGGCTATCAAAAGATGAAACAAATTCAGTATAGCATGTAAGTTTTAGTGAACTCAAATTCAATGTGTATCGAGTTATATAATTTCTATTTGATAGTTACTTATTTAACAACAATATTAGAAACGATTAATTTAGAAACCCAAACTTAGTATTTTGTGAAGCATTTGGAAAGAAGATAATAGAGGAGAACATAAACACGTTATCTCTTAGGTTTATTTGTTGAATTGGTTAACACAAAATTGTATGATCTCCTCTCAATCGTCTAAGAATCAGGCGCGTAGCGTCCTCAAGACACAAAATCTAGTATTTTGTTCTTAGGAACATTACACTATGAAAAAGGACGTGGTTTTCTTGGTACTTTAAACCGGTTCTATCATGGAAACAAAGCATTCCATAACAATTAAATATGATTGAACTTAACGCTGAAAAGAAGGCTTTATAAAAACTGCAACTTCACATTGTGTGAAAATTACAAAAAATAAATTTTGTTTCAATTCCATGAAAACAACATATTGTTTAATTTAACTGATTCACATATCATTGCTGAAAAATTATCGAAGTTGGAAAATCCTTGGTTGAGTCATTTCATCGAAGTCATTTAGTAAATTTGACAAGCGTTCCATTACTATTTTCAGCTATTCATAATAGGTTGATTATTGTATTGAAATAAAAACGCGGATAAAACATCCAAATTAATTTTATTACAAAAGATGCAGTTCTTAAAAACCCAAAGTTAAAAAATATAAGCTGTTGAAAGTATAATTGCCATTTTTGTCTCAGTTTGAACATCCACCTCTCATGCAGGGAAACAGGAGTCAATGCACTTACATGCTCATATATTTGTTCAATGATATTTTAACAACCTCATGATATTGTTCAACACAGTTTAAGTAGTATGTATATCAATCAACAACATGTAATTCAAGATCTCAGTAACATATTTACACACTTATGTTTAATACCTTTCAGGAATAACATTTGGGATATTCAAACATATCAATTATTCAATTACATTCAGAAAAATCCTTGGCTATGTTTCAAAGGGATTACTCCCAACAATTGTTTATTCCGGTATTATTTGTATATTTATAATGACTTTGAGCGATGCTTAATTGACTGCATTTTATATGAGTATCGTATTCTTAAGATTGTTTACATTTTTCTTATACCAGTTATATTTGTACCGCCAATTGTTACGTAGCAGATTTACACATGTTTGCGGCTGAAAAATTGATCCATGGATACAATAATATTCATATTCACATACAGATATCGAAAGTCTGAAGCCAACTCTTCAATTCAAAACAACAGATAAAAACATATATCTGCCGAGTTGTTTTGTTTTTTAAATCATGTTTCTCGGGTCAAAGTTGGCCCCGCCTTGGGATAGCCTGTTTCCTTCAGATGTAAAAAGTGAGAATAAAAATCTTCTCTTAAACCGAAATGCACAGAAGATTAGTATTTTATGTTACATCATAGTTTATAATAAAAAAACAAAAATATGTCTTCCCATAAATACACATGCTAAGAGCTAATGTATTTTAGAAGTTCTAAATAAGTATATTCAAATTATGTTCATGACGTCCAAACTGGACACACCAACAGGGGTAAACAAAAAACTTTAGAAATTAATTAAAAATAACTTTAAAATCTCCATGCTTTTAATTTGCTGGTAAAAGTTGTTCTGTAGAAGATTGAAGATTGATGCAATTGAAAAAAAAATCTATAAGTACAATAACACTTATTATTTATATTTTGTTTGCCATATGAGAACATTACACGTTAATTTTTTTTAAGTGATTTGTCTTAGATTATTTATAAATATATGAATGAAAGTGTTTGTTAGTTATCAATATAATAGTAGGTGTATTAAGGTTATTAGTGAATATTATGTAATGTACAAAGAGGAAACCTAAAACATAACTTCCGAATAACAACTATCACCAAGGACGGCATTTCCCCGAAACAAACTTTAAATCAGAGTTTTTGTTTAATGCCCCGCAGCAAATCCTCGTCCAAGTACAATTGACAAATAGCGGAAAGACGTTCTTCAGGTTACGCATGCGCAATGAATTTCCTTCTTTGTTATATATAGAATTTGCAATCTTTGATCTCAAATTTCTCCATGACGAGCGCATAGTCGATTTATCACTATACATGACTGGAAAGGTGGTTTCGTAAGCTTACAAAAAAACTGCATTAGAAAAAATTCTATGTGTTGTAACTCAAAATAATTACCTTAGAACATATGCACCGGTTTTAAAAGCACCGCCACGGCCATCTTGAATGCAAAAATATGCCCTACTATTGAGGCTGGCAACCACCAACATACAAAGAAATGCACAAATCAGGCCTTTTGCCCTGTGACTTACACATGTACCTTTAAACTGATACCAAAACTTATCATTTGAAATGCATTTTTAAAATCTTATGCACCAGGACCTGCATCATATGTGCTTAATAGCAAACTGGCTGCATGTAACCCCCCAAATTCCACTTCCTATTAGTATTATGTAACCTATAAGAGAACCCAACCCCTTCAAATTTGAATTAAAGGCACTTTTCCCATTGGTATAATCTGTTTTGAGAAAGATCACAAAGTTCCAGTACAATGACACACAGATTTATTCATAAAAGTTGACATTGAAAGCGTCACGCGTAACAGCTTTTCGCGTCAAGAATTAAGGTAGAAAAGCCGAACTTGGTTACATCATACATGCAGCACTTAGACTGCATACAAGGCATCAATATTTAATTCTAATAGGCAAAGCAGATGTCACATATGACTTAATAAGTGAAAAAAATCATCAATGGCAATATTTGTGCATCATAGCAGGTTTTGAACAGGATTCGAACAAACTTTTTTTATTTTTTGGGGCACATTTTAGGAAAAATCCATGTAGAAGCAACATTTCTGATGTCATTTGACCCAACAAAAGGGCTTTCTTGCATGGAAAAACAACACACTTGACTTCCTGACTCAAAAAAAAGTCATTGTCAGACATGAGCTTTAAGTATTCTGTCACACCTGGACCTATGATTCCACGGCTCGAGTTCCGTCTCGGACAGGCTCCGGAAAGTGTCAGTCTGGCCCCGGTGCTCAATTCCGTGTAATCTGAGAAAACAAAAAGGTTTTTTGTGCACATATACCCATTACGGTGACAACTTATGTAAGTGAGATACAATTAGAGTGAGCTTTCAATAGTCTTTGTCGCTTTATTTGTTGCAAATGGAAAAGTCACCACGCGGGCATCACATTGTCGGACAAACTGGCAAAGTTATCGCCACAAAATGTGCTTTCAGAGCTGCAGTAAATGTAAAATACCAAATTTTCCTAATTTTGGTGACAAAAGTGTGCCAGGATATCAAAGAAATCACTTTACAATAGATTTCATTGAAAATAATGGCGTACTTACCTCCAAAGACACCGATCCTCTCGACACGACTGGGCGAGTGTTGAGGGCCATCTCCAAACCAGTCATGCTGTGCAGTTTTTGATGGCCTCTCACTTCAGTCGGACTTGTAAACCGATTGGACGACAGTTCAGGCAGAGCTATAGACCCATTTCGACACCGCCTACAAATGCACACTTAGGTTAACGCATTATATTGAGGTCACTAAAATACAGATTTTCTGGTGTTTTTCACGCGGGGTCTATCACGACAACATCGTTCCAGGAAAATAAGCATATTATCATTTTGAAAATACGCATATTATCATTTTTGTGTTTTCAGCTGAATACTGGATTTTACTCAGCAAAAACAAGATATCCGAACAGGGAAAAATAGGCAAAGTAGTGTAATTCTGAGTAGATCTGCCTGACGGGAGTGAAGGCAAAGGCAGATAGCCGTGTCGGTCCAAAATTGGCGGGCATTTTTAACAGTAAAAGGCTCAAAAAGTAAACAATAGCAATACATACAGATACAATAAAGACAAGCATTAGGTTCATTATTGAGATTGATGCAAATTTATGTCAAAATGTCACTAGAAAAAAAAATATCGAGTGTTGAAGTAGTCTTAGAATATGTCTCCGGAATAGGTTTCAGTGCGATTTTTCAGCATTTAACCCTCTTATGACCCCCAAATGAAACAGCCCAAAGGCAAACAGCCCTAAATTGGGTCAAAATGACATCTGGCAGTCATGTTTTGCATTACAGAGAGTTTTTGATGGTCACTTGTCAAAATTCTGGCAGACGACTAACCTGGTCGGTAGTTCTTAAAGGTTACGCATGCGCAATTAATTTCCTTCTTTGTTATATATAGAATTCGCAATCTTTGATCTCAAATTTCTCCATGACGAGCGCATAGTCGATTTATCACTATACATGACTGGCAAGGTGGTTTCGTAAGCTTACAAAAAAACTGCACTAGAAAACATTCTATACGTTGTAACTCAAAATAATTACCTTAGAACATATGCACCAGTTTTAAAAGCACCGCCACGGCCATCTTGAATGCAAACACTATGCCCTACTATTGAGGCTGGCAACCACCAACATACAAAGAAATGCACAAATCAGGCCTTTGGCCCTGTGACTTACACATGTACCTTTAAACTGATACCAAACCTTATCATTTGAAATGCATTTTTAAAATCTTATGCACCAGGATCTGCATCATATGTGCTTAATAGCAAACTGGCTGCATGTAACCCCCCAAATTCCACTTCCTATTAGTATTATGTAACCTTCAACTTGTGTATACTGGTTATTTCTCTCTCGACAGAAGCACAGGCCCGCAAGATCTTCACCGGAAAATTTGAAACAAGGCTTGCTCAGATTTTCAATTACATTCAAGTTGGCTTAAAACATTGTCATGGTAAAGTTATTATGTTTTGTAGGTTTGCACTTATTATAAGTTTGCTTGATCGAAATGTGTATAGCAATGACTGCTCTATTGGCAGGAACCAGTTAAGTGTTGTAGTCCGTGATCAGGCCACTTTTGGACAAGGTACCGGTTCAATATGGCTGTATAAAATGGACTGTTATGGTCACGAGTCGAGTTTGTTCAACTGCCGGTTCAATCACGAAGGTTATCACAAATGTTGCCATAACAAAGATGTCGGAGTGGATTGTGATAGTGAGCATTCTACAGTATATTATAGTTATGTTTTCTTCATCCAGCCTAAAAGTGATTAAATAAAAATATGATTGAATTATGCGGAACCCCTCACTGTGTGTTGTAATATTTCTATATACACCTATGATTGCATATTGCATGTATGCGTGTATAGAATCATGTTCTATTACATGCATACGTAGCCAACATCAAAAAGTTTACCAAGAAAAAGGCATTTGCACACGAACATACAATACTCAATTAACCGTCAATAATATAAATTTGACATACAATTATTATATAAGAACATTGGACACATAAGAGAAAATTTTCAAAAGAAAACAAATTAAACTGATAAAACAATTCCTTTAATGTTTGAATGTAGCTAAAATTCAATAAAACAAAGAGCATTTTCTTGCTGTTTATTTATGGCAAAATACTGCTTGTTAAAATGATAAGCCAAATTCTACCGAATTCAATATAATACCGAATATAACACTATGTATGTCCCTTAGACAATTCAGCTGTAATTTGATATTGACAAGATTGCTTGCAATAGTCCCCGACCATAATAATTAAATATTTTAACACGGGTCGTGTTATAACTAAGTATTTAATTCGTGATTGCATCTAGTGCCTTATATAACTTATCTCTAAAGTTTAACCAAGAAATTTGAAAACTATTCATGTCAATGTATTGATACCAGTTATCAAGTTAGTGATCTACCAATCGTACAAAAAAAAATTACATTTAGAACGCTTAAAGGCTATAACTTCGTCCATAATGGCAATATGAAGCCTGAAAGGTATAGTCTGCAAAAAACAATGCAAAGCTCAGAATCAATCAATCGCGTCGGTACTGTTTTTACCCGTAACATATACTCTTTATGATTTCATATTACCTTTGCGATTCCGCTTTCGATGTCCTCTTGATAATAAGTGTTATCTTGTTCCAGCACAGAGTGTTCGACTAGTAAATGGATTCAGGCCTAGTCAGGGACGTCTCGAGGTCTTCCACAACAACACGTGGGGTACAGTTTGTGATGACAAATTCAACAGTTCGGCAGCAACAGTTGTTTGTCGCATGCTGGGATTCACCGGGTTTGTAAACGTATTATGGAGTTTATACCAGGCATCCGATATGCGTATTCACATGCATTCTTCTGAATCCAACTCTTTAATAAAAACTATATTATACATATAGAAATGAAACGAAAAACAGACTAACACACACTTTTGCTTTCAGATTCTTTCTTAACAATATTAGTATTAGCGCTAACAGATCTATATTAATTAATACACCATTTACCTTAACAACAAACACCAATGAGTTCGCATTTGTCGCAGTCTTGAAGTCGATTGTCCCAACCAAAATATGATCAAGTCTTTAAAAAAAGGTCTAGAATAAAAATATTAATATATTTCATTTGACTTTGTAGTAATGACAGAAAACTGTAATGAATCAGACTTATTACATGGAGTTACATTTATTTGAAAGATTTATAGACATTTTATTTATTTTAAAATCTTGTCAATTGCATTTAAAAATTAATGTTTGATTTTAACTAAATTTATTAACAAGCATTTCTCAATAGAGACAGGTTCACCATCTGTCACATTTTGCACTGATAATTCTGCGTCTGAACAGTCTGACTCATAATTATTGTCATCATCAGAATTTACAGGAGACACATGTTTATTTAGTTTAAATACAGCGATTGAAACATTGTCATGAAACTTGCTAGGTTTTTTAAATTAAAATTGGATAACCAAGTTAAGATCTTCAATAAAAATACCATCATGGCCATGGGAAATTTCATATCGGATGGTAATTGCGGAACTTTCTTGAGACGTACGTATAGTTTAAATATTCCTGCGCCATGGCATATGTGTAACCAACAATAATTGTTTCGTAGCAAATCATTTTTCTTCCGGATGAACACTTTCTTTTTGGATGTTCAATACATCAGACAATTCTTAACCAAAATTTATGAGTGTCAAGTGTAATCAAAGATCTTACCTGAGTTTAATTGCAATCCTTCGTTTGAAAAAATCATTGTCACGTCTGATTGACAATTTATTTCAAAGGAACTCTCCAACACATTGCGATCAATTTCAATGCGAAATTTCGTTCCGCCATTTTGAGTAGTAGATGTCGATTTTATCAACAAAGCGAAGGTTGCATCCAAGCAATTTTGAAATTATAAGCGTACATTGTCGTTAAGTACGGAATCCGGATAGTTCCATCTATAATCTCGCCTTTCTTTCATCAAGGGCGACACACGATACACGATATTTTGCGCGACAGTCGCGGCGACGCACGATATTTTGCGCGACAGTCGCGGCGACGCACGATATTTTGCCCGACAGTTGCGGCGACGCACGATATATTTAACACGAAATATCGCCCTTGTGCGACAGTCGCCCTTTTATATGCGATATCTCGCCCTTTGAACAAGACCGTCGCACTTTGAACATGACCGTCGCCTTTTTAGAACGCGACCGTCGCCCTTTTATATGCGAGAAAACATGTACAATTGAAAAAAAGGAAAGACGTGGATTCAATTTTTTCTCTACTGGTTATTTCTATCTCTTGAAAACAGACTTGCTCAGATGGTCATTGACATATATGTCGGCTTATAACATTTTGATGGTTAACTTATTATTTAACAGTTTAGGTTTGCTTCATCGAAATTCGTATAGCAATTACTTCTTTCTTGGTAGGAACCTGTTCGCACCCACAGCCTTGGGTATGGCCACCTATGGACAGGGAACCGGTCCAATATGGCTAGATGAGGTGAAGTGTAATGGTATCGAGTCCAGTTTGTCCAACTGTGCAAGTAATTGGGGCGAGAACGACTGTCACCATACCGAAGATGTCGGAGTTGATTGTTACTTTCAAAGTGAGCATTCTACATTATATCGTTATGATCTTTTTTTTTTTATCCAGCACAAACAATATTAAATAAAAATATCATTGAATTATTTTGAACCCCTCACTTTTTGTTGCAATATTTATTTATATAGGCCACCTGAAAAACCAAAATTTCGCTAACTACCCTTGTTTTGTTAAGATTTGCGATTTTGAGATAAAGTATGCGATACAAAATTATTTTTATTAATAATTGATTATTTTAGATTAAAAAATTTGTTTTGTTTTTTCACGATGAAATTTATTAGCAAAGTTGGTCTTCCCATGGGATTTTTGTATTTTCCACATTGATTTTTTTCCAAAGATTTTTTTGTTGTTATTTTTCCCATGGTATTTTTCACCACTTTCTTCACGGAATTTCGAAAAAAAAGTATACGTTTTTATGCTTAGTTATCAATTTAAAGCACTGTAAAATCATTTGTGCTGATTTTTGTTTAATTTTCTTATGAGGGGAAAAAATCCCAAGGGAAAACCAAAAATCCCATGGCAAAGAGAAAAAATCCCACGGGAAATGCTATTTTGTACAAAATATTTTTAATAAAAGAATTGGAAATATATGAAAACCATCAATACATGATCACAAAAAGCATGCTATCGCGTATTTTATCTAAAATATGAATATCTTAAAGATAAAATGTACTTAAGTTTGCGAAAATTAGGTTTCTCAAAGTTTTCCCGCAGTCCGTTATACAAAATTTAAGCTGCTTATTGTATATATGCATGTATAAAGTTATCATGGACTAGTATATGTACCCAAAATTAAAACAAATACCAAGAAAAATTAATAGAAAATGTATTAATTACATTTTACTTGACAACAGCAATACACTTAAACAATCCATCTTTGTAGCTGATGTTTATACTTGAATTTTCTCCGAAATTGTTTTCTTTCCGTCACACATTAACGTCAGTCGTTGAAGATTAAGAGCGCTTGAGCCTCATTCAAAGAAACAACATGCCTAGATCAATATTATTTGTGTATTTATACATTTCATTATTGTGTATGTCTGTTTTTATTGTTAATTGGACCGATGTTGATTTGCCTCATATTTACGGTTGTTTAGAAAATAACAGTTAATGCCACCATATATAACGATGCTTAAGTTAGATTTCCCCATTGCAATCGCTTATATCAGTAATGACGTTTTTTCTCATGGAATGGATCGTATTAAGTATCTGTTTCAAAATGAGTATGACTATTTTCATTTTGCGTCATCGATGCATTATGATTGGATAGTCTGTCAAAGTGTACTGTTTTTCCAGTTGAACGAACAAGGAAAATTAAAACTTAAGCGTTTTATATTTGGAGATGATATCGTACTAGGCAATAATAAACACATTTGGGATATGACTCTTTTTATGGAATTTGCTAGTATTTTTAAATCACTTACACAATCTGGGACAGGTGTTTAAATTTTAATGATGTGTATACCTCTGTTACAGTGTTTGACATCACATCATGTGTAGAGTGTGGACAATATGCACATATTGACTAACTTATTAAGTGATGAAAGCGACCAAGAAAATAAAATAAAAAACATTAACTTACCTAGGGATACTTGTTTGATGGTTTGCTCATGATGGAGGATGTGAATCCGCAATATCCAGAGAACGTTTCTAACAAATGATTCAACTTATATTGTATGACTAACTTCAATATATATTAAATGTTATAAGTATGCAATTTCAATATTTTCCCGTTATTGTGAGAATGTTTGAGTGGCTATTATCAAACCAAATTTGCTCCGCTGTACACGGCCCCGTCTAGAGACCGGAGACCAGTCGCTCTCGAACTAAGATAACTGTAAATTATTAGCGTTTCGTGTATTGTTTCAAAGTTCAAGCCACATGTCAATAAAAACACTGACTTGTATACGTTACTGAATTAATTGTTACGATGCTTTCAGGTCAGTTTTTTTTCGTATTTATATAATCGGGTTCTTTACATCACAACTATGCAATCCTATTATTTTTGTTTCTCATTCTTTTAAAACATTATTTTGTAGACATTACTAAAATATTGAGCGGTAAATGTGTAATAATTTATTAATCGTCTTTTCCTGAAAACAAAATAATAAAAATATTGTTTTAACTTTTTACAACCAAAATGTATCAGATCAATACAGTAGTGCCTATTTGGAAAACTTCGGAATGTACTGGGTCCAGCTTGTCAAACTTCAGGAGAACTTGAACAGTAACGATAGGTTGGTCCCGTGTTGCACTTTTTACATAAGAATTGGATGACGTCACTTTCTATGTTGAGAGGTATTTTCCACACAAAAAATTCTTTATCAATAAGATGAAAATGACTTGAAAACTTTGTAGACATCGATCTACAAACGCGTCTGTCCGATATTGCCCGTTGCCAGAACTTTCTTGCGTTGAACCTGTCGCATTGCATTATGTTGACAGCAATTTGTGCAGAGCATTTGTGTCTGTGTACGCATTATACAGCGAAAGCTGTCACTCGATATTTGGTTAAATTGAAACTTAACAATTAAGCGAAGTCAGATGTTTTGGTATTTTTCATTTGCGTTATGTGTATTTAAATCGAACATTCTTGGTTCGGTGGAAATGAGCAGTATTTGCAGTTAAAATGATGTAAATGCTATGTTGATTGGGTAATTTCGGATTACCTCTGGGTATATAAGATATGTATTGGTCGAGTCGATATGTTAATAGTAAGCAAATATTTATAAATAATAAATATTTACTATCTTTGAAATGTATCCGTTTTGAATAAGAGCCATTCTGCGTCAAAAACACTAAACAATCAAGACAAATATACTGTGGTATTTTAGCAGACCTAATTTGACAAGTGTTGAATAATTATTGTGTATACACAATGACAAAAGTAATGGAACTAACTGTTGTATACATCTTGTCATTTTCCAAATTGACAAACATAGAGAATGCTTATACATGCCTGAAAGTAAGGAACCAAAGTACCTGGTTTACTATTGTCATTTAGAGAAATAATTTTACAAGAGGTTTTCTGTAGCTTATGTAGACGCCATGACAATAATACGGGACCAACTAATTGCTTAACTCGTGTCATTTAGTACATACTATATGTGACGTAATAACACATATAAAAGTTCTGTGTGACGTAATTAATAATATTATTCATTCGAGACACATAGTAACAAACACCAGTTCATAAGACTTTTCATCTCGATTTATTTCTGTTGAATATTTTCTAACACAACGCTTGTTAATGTTCGTGCAATGCAATCTAACAGCGTAGGCGGGTCAACATGGCCGCCGCGACACGAAAGCGTGACCGCTCTCTTTGCTGGATAAACGTGGACTCCCCTCTACCCATTAAATTAATGTTCCACAGGACACTCATTAGGAGTATAGGAACCAAACCATTCATGTATTTACCCATTTATCGAATAATCCCTCCAGACATCTGATTTGATTATTTGTGGTTATAGAAAATCGTATAGTTCAATTGATGTGAACGATAATTTAATAAGATTAAGATTCCCTTTGCAGCACTCTGTANGCCTGAAAGTAAGGAACCAAAGTACCTGGTTTACTATTGTCATTAAGAGAAATAATTTTACAAGAGGTTTTCTGTAGCTTATGTAGACGCCATGACAATAGTACGGGACCAACTAATTGCTTAACTCGTGTCATTTAGTACATACTATACATAATTAAAATTCATTTATATTTGACACAAGTTCGGATTAAGTGAGTAGGGGCATTATGACAAGAGTAAAAATGCGCCAAATATTAACTCTTGTCATTTAATATGATACATAACAGAAATGGGAAATATATTTATGTTGTAAACGTATTCTTAAATCATTATATTTTGGTATTTAATGGAATTAATTTTAAGAGTTAAAATACGAATTTGAAAAGAGACGATGCCAAGAGTAAGAAAAAATGACAGTGCATTAACTTTTGCAAATACACTCTCATACAGAATTTCGTTAGGTATTTTAATAAGTGGACTATATAAACAAGAGTGTGAATAAATAAGCTTGTGTAGATACCGGAAGTATCCATATTTGGTAAGGGGTATATTTAGAACTTAATGCTGTGGCTTATACCAATTAAGACTCTGAAACAAGTATGTCGTGGTCTCAGATTATCGAAACATAAATAGTTGGTGATGTAAGAAGGCACTGTACGTGTAACTGTCACAAACGTCACATTGGTAAACGTAACATACTTCAGTGTAATCGTTACGTACGGTATATTATTACTTCAGTGTAATCGGCATATTAAATCGTCAGATTTATAGTGTTTTTTTTTTAATTAATATTGTTGTTGTAGTGCTTTCGTTTTATTATTTTGGATTTTAAAAGCAATAATATATTTATATACGAATATTAGACATTCGCATTTCGTAATGAAAAATAAAATATGGTTTATTTTGTTTCACTTGATATGATACGTCAAAGGTGGTATTGATTCTTAATATTTTAATGTGACGTTGTATCGTCGAAATAATTATGTATTATGTTAATACTTTCTTATGCAAATCAACACATTTATTATGACAAAGTATATATACATTATAATTGATCTGTATAAGTAACAACATAATGTTGAAACCATTTATAGTTTATTTGGTTTTAAAAGGTCCACAAAGGTGTGTATGATAGAATTGCAATACTGCTGCAGTTTCTGGAGTTTCACTTCTTTATATTATATTTATTTTATGTCATACAATTTAGATTTATGTTATATGTAAATTGTTTTGACATTTAAGATTTGTACATCTTCTATACNTGAGTGAAGTGAACATTTTAAAAATCTTCTTCTGTGAAACCGTAAGAATGAATGAAGCATATTCATTTAAGATCTCAGTAACATATTCACACACTTATGTTTAATAACTTACAAGAATAACATTTGGGATATTCAAATATATCAATTAGTCAATTGCATTCAGAAACATCATTGGTTATGTTTAAAAGGGATTACTCCCAACAATTGTTTATTCCAGTATTATTTGTATATTTATAATTACTTTGAGCAATGCTTAATTGACTGCATTTTATATGAGTATCGTATTCTTAAGATTGTTTACAATTTTTCCTATATCAATTATATGTGTACCGCCACCTGTTACGTAGCAGATTTACACATGTTTGCGGCTGAAAAATTTATCCATGGATACATTAATATATATATATCTTCCCATAAATACACAGGTTAAGAGCTAATGTATTTTAGAAGTTCTAAATAAGTATATTCAAATTATGTTCATGACGTCCAAACTGGCCACACCCACAGGGGTCAAACAAAACCTTAAGAAATTAATTAAAAAATGACTTCAAAATCTTCATGCTTTTAATTTGCTGGTAATAGTTGTTCTGTAGAAGTATCAAGATTGATGCAATTGGAAAATAAATAAGGCTAGGGGTACAATAACACTTATTATTTATCTTTTGTTTGCCATATGGGGACACTACTAAATATATTAATGAAATGGTTTGTAAGTTATCAATATAATAGTAGGTGTATTCAGATTATTAGTGTATACACTGTAATGTACTAAGAGGAAACCTTAAAAATAACTTTCAAATAACAACTATCAACAAAGGACGGCATTTCCCCGAAACACACGTTAAATCAGAGTTGTTGTTTAATGCCTCGCTGCAAATCCTCGTGCAAGTACAATTGACAAATAGCGGAAAGACGTTGCTTCAACTTGTCTATACTGGTTATTTCTCTCTCGACAGAAGCACAGGCCCGCAAAATTTGCACCGACAAATTTGAAACCAGGCTTGCTCATATTTTCAATTACATTCAGGTTGGCTTAAAACATTGTCATGGTTGAGTTATTATGTTTTATATGTTTGCATTTATTATAAGTTTGCTTAATCGAAATGTTTATTGCAATGACTGCTCTATTGGCAGGAACCAGATTAGAGTTGCAGTCCTTGATCAGGCCACTTTTGGACAAGGTACCGGCCCGATATGGCTGTATAACATGGAGTGTTATGGTAACGAGTCGAGTTTGTTCAACTGCCGGGTCAATCACCAAGGTTATCACAATTGTGACCATAACAAAGATGTCGGAGTAGTTTGTGACTACAGTGAGCATTCTACAGTATATTATAGTTATGTTTTCTTTATCCAGCCTAAAAGTGATTAAATAAAAATATGATTGAATTATGCGGAACCCCTCACAGTGTGTTGTACTATTTCTATATACACCTACGATTGCACATTGCATGTATGTATGTATATAATTATCATGTTCTATTACATACATACGTAGCCAACATCAAAAAGTTTACTAAAATAGTCATTTGCACACACATATACAATACGCAATTAACCGTCAATAATATAAATTTGACATGCAACTATTATATAAGAAAATCTGACACATAAGAGAAAACTTTCAAAAGATAATAAATTGAACTTACAAAACAATTCCTTTAATGTTTGAATGTAGCTACAATTAAATAAAACAAAGAGTATTTTCTTGCTGTTTATTTATACCAAAATACTGCTTGTCAAAATGATAAGCCAAATTCTACCAAATATAATATCGAATATAATACTATGTTTTTCCCTAAGACAGTTTAGCTGTTATTTGATATTGACAAGCTTGCTTGAAATAATCTCCCACAATTGCTTATAAAATTGGCACGCAATGTTACGCTCAACAATATAACGTCACTTCCGCTAAACATGATATGCTTCACAAATAAATGCCGCTGAAGAATATATATATTGTACACCAACTTCATTCTTTTGTGCATCGACGGAATATTGGGTCATATTCAACAATCAAGTCACTGTTTTCAAATTAAGAAAAGGGGTTTCCATTCAAATTCAGGGTTTATGTGTCTCGTATGATATTGCGCAAATAAGGAAACAATACTAAATAGCTTACCTACCATAGAAACAGGTTCGTACTTACTATACACATATCAGGTGCATTGCTTGTGTTTGTGAGCATGGTGTCTTACATGGCCCCTTAGCGCCTTTTTCGGCTGCCTTTCAAGGTAACCTTTCCTTTTTGTTCAAAGGCTTTAGTCAAGTACTTTAATACATATATACATTTTTATAATTGCACATTCTTTAAGATACTGGAAACGATTACATAACATAACAACTACATTATAAGCCGTTATCCTTTTTTCCGCAAAAGCCTGAATTTAAAAAACTTGAAAGCTGATGGTAGCTGAGGTTAGTCATTATTGATCCTGCTCAGTATCCCGGCGCAACGTTCCAATTCAGTATTCGTTATCTTTTAATGGAAGCGGGTGCTGATCTAGTTCTGCACGCTAGCGCGACAAATTAGCTCAGCTTTTATCAAAACGACATTGTCTACATATCTGGATGAGCATCGCAACGCGACATACTAGGTCACAATACGCTACGTATGTATGATAGCGAATGTACATCCAGCTCAGCATCGCAAGTTTACGTTCCAAATAAGCATTTTTTATCTTTAATTAATGCGAATTTCGATTTAAGTCGGCACTCAATCGAAACAATTCATCTGAAAATGCAATATACATGAGTTCAGTCAATGGCTATTTGGTTAAGTGCACCAGCGCAACCAGATCAGAATCCTTCAGTTTATTGAAAGAGAATGTTGATGTTTATCAGACACCCCTGTGCAACACATTAATCAAGCATTCATTCTAACTGACTAAAGTTAATGCTGATCTAACACAGCACCTACGTTTAACGTACAAGATTATCAGTTGTTGTACATGTATTGTAAAGGAACAGGTTAAACATTTTAAATACACATTGAGGGGCAGGAATATAAAAGAAACTAATGAGTACAGTGTATTTACTATGTAATTTAATAAACTTACACAAAGTAGCGTACATATTTTGAATAAAAACATGGTCTTATCTTTTGTCAGTGACTGCAGTATTTTCAGTGAGTATATAAAATAAATAGACGCAATTTTGTTGCCTCACAGTTCCTGCACGCGACCTCACAGTTCCAGCAGGCGACAACCTGTTGTGGATCAAGGTCACAGTTCCAGTTGTGGCAGCCATCAACATCGTCTCAGTTGTTCTGGTGGTCGTATTTCTCAGAAGGTATAGTTGCTTGTCAAAACAAGACAGTTGTGAATTTTTTAAGTAAATGTGCAATATATTGTCCTAAATTAACCTCAAATGTACATAACAGAGTAATTATTAATTTGTTAAATGCATTCGTTCACAAATCGTTTTGTAGGAAACGTCGCCAAAGCTTGTCGGCAAGGAGTTTCTCAAACCAAACTTCGACCCAAGGTTTATCACAAGCTGTTGTCCCTCTGGAAGCCACAGCGGAGTATGAGATTGTTCTGGATGAGATGGGACACAACTACACACAACCTCAACGCGACGGTTCCGCACCGAGCGAGCATCCATACGCAGCGTTATCTAGGCGTTAAAGCAGCTCATATGAAACCCAAGATCGCCCATTGCCTGGAACAAGCAATGCTCCGAAACCACAGCATTCTCTACCAAAACTGGAATCTGTATGATTACACTAAGTAAGATGCTCCTGCGCAGTCGGCTACACCATGCCTTACATTTATATTTGACCTTTAATTGTTTCAATGAAATACAAACCCAGAAGTCGTGTTTCTTACACGCGACAAACCGACTGTAGACGTTGAACATTTTTGGCTAGTGTCTTAATTGTCTGATAAAAAGGAAGTTATTTTCTTGTGCATTATCGGAATCTGACCTTTGACAACTAAGGATGACTGAGACAATTGTGCTTCGAACACGGATCTTTGACCCCTAAGGATTATATAGAACATTGTGCTTCGAACACGGATCTTTGAACCCTATGGATGGCATAGACCATTGTGCTTCGAACGCGGATCTTTGACCCCCAAGGATGACATAGACCATTGTTCTTCGAACACAGATCTTTGACCCCAAAGGATGGCATAGACGATTGTGCTTCAAACACGGATCTTTGACCCCTAAGGATGACATAGACCATTGTTCTTCGAACACGAATCTTTGACCCCTAAGGATGACATAGACCATCGTGCTTAAAACACCGGTCTTACACGCGACACGCCGTCTTGTCATGGTGGAAAATTGTCGTAGGATACTAGTGTTCTTAAACTACTTGATGAACATACACTCCAGACTGTCCGTATCATTACCTTATTTAGCATTTGAACATTAAGAATGAACCATTAGTGTGGCATTAACCATTGAGCTAGGCAGAAGCAATCTCGACACAACTAAATTAATTGCGATGGGTCTTTGTTTACATTGTGGTTATTCATATTTTAACATGAAAAGCAAATATTAGAATATATTATTTGTATTGCTTATGTAATCTTAACCTGCATAAAGGATTACTTTGAGAAATGTATTCATTATATTACATGTTCTATGTGCAAAAAAGACGTTATATACAATTATCAATGCATTAATTACGTAAATAAACTTAAAAGTGCAAACATGCAACCTATACAGAGTGGAATTAAACTTTTAAAAAAGCAATAACATAACGTGTAGGTTCCCTTAAAGCGATACAATGCAACTTGATGAAATCTTCATTGAGCAAATGAATTAGTATACATCATGCATCGTTTATGTGTTACCGCATCATCATCATCGTCACTTTCAAACAAATCATCGTCATAATCTGCCCCATTGTGTATCATCATTTAATTGTATTCATTTCCTGTAAAAAGAAAGTGAGTGACGTGATAATCTTTACAATCTAAGTTGTTTAATTGTGTATGCTGCTTTGTTGCATGTTCTACTAAGCAGCATAGCTACTGTAAGATATCTGTAGAAAGATTCACCTATTAGATATGTTTCAGTTTAGGATTAAGAGTGTATAACCATTGTTCATAAACTTAAATTTATATATTCGTATTTAATTTTAAATTCATCTTAAACTTTAAACATGAATTAAACTTGTATTGTTGCATATTCAATTCCCGAAGTGGTTAACACACTGTTGTCTTGCCGCTGCCGTCAATTGTTTGTGTATATCTATGTATTAGACATGTGTGTTGTTCAAATCTATATGGTGTGTTCATGTGTTTAATTTCTATTAAAATTTAGTTTATTTGTGTATAGGCTCGGTAAATCTCTTCTGTTCATTCTTTCTTCAACTTCTACTTCAATGGAAAACTCTTCAACGCCACGGTTGACATCTACTTCTTTCTTGGATAACTACAGGAAGATCGCTTGTTAAGCTGTCTTTTGTTACTGTAAGGTTGCTCTGAATGACTTAACTGTTTCGGTAAAATTCGTTCAAGCGTCATGCGTTACTGCTGAAATATGTAAGAACTCGCTTATAAGAGGAAAAAACAACTAAGGCGGTCGGAAACAATACCAAAACACGCCCTCTCCATAATATCAACACACTACCTATAATATATGTGTATGCACATGTCATACCATAATAAATTATCAGATTCATAATCTTGGGGCTTCACCTTAAACACTCGAGTTGAGAAAAGTCAATTTCTTGTGATCGCTTTCGAACATTGTTACTTGGTAGATCCGTTCAATATGTTAGGAATGCTCCCGTTCTTTTAAGTCTCGTATGACTCATGAGCTCGTGTATTTACCGAATCCGAAGGTTTTGTATGCTATGTAAATGATTAAGTCTTATGATGTTTGCTGGCTGAGTTATATTTATGTAGTAGGCGACTACTTATATTGCTTTTGTTGTATTATGTTATCATGTATAGTCGTAGTCTTTTTTTAAAATATTATATTATTAGTAGAATAATTCAATCTTTGTTTGTCACATAATGTAGTAAGCATGTAAACTTTAACAAATATAATGTTATTCAAAAAATGAAAATTCTTGTAGTTTTAAATGTTTACAGTGCATTTTGATTGTACCACATTATTAACCACGAAATTTACTTAAAACTTTATTCGCAAAACGTTTCTTCAGATCCCGCTTTATTTTATTTTTAAGGCCTTTTTCTGTACTCCATGTACAATGGTCTTGTTATATTCTCATGGATTTCATGGTCCAGGTTTTTCTGACCCGATCAGACCGTAAGTTGACGTGGTTTGTATTCTGCGAATGAAAGTGTACATTGTTCAGTATTTAATTGGCAACTTTGCAAACTACTCACTCGAATACAATCACAACAGTGTGGGCTATTGTTTAACCTAAAAAATAATGGTGAACTCACCTGTTTTATGAAAACTTGACCACAGTCAGATAATAATGATGTGAACAGTGGTTTAACCATTCGTGACATTACTGGATAATTTCAATTTACCGTAAGAAGGGAGTGTAAAATAAAAAAGGTATCAGCTATACCAAAATATAGTGTGTGTTTTTTTTCCTTAAATACAAATATGGTAAGCAATAACATTTCATTCCAATAAGCTTGAACATGTATATTTTACGGTATACCCATGTTCGGTCTTGTTTCTTGCTTGATACATGACAGAACAGAACAGAACGTACTATTTGTTAATCTTAAGCATTCAACTTTACAGTTTAATAAATATTAGGGCTGTCACGGGTACCCGAAATATCCGATGATATCAGATCCAACTTCAGATTCTCGGGTACGGATCCACCCTGGAAATTTCGGTTCCGAATATTAATTTTCATAGTTGTATGTAACCTAGCGCTGTTTTCACGAGTATTGATTTTTATACAGACTGGTTCTGTTTACAAGATAAAAGGTACGTATGATAGTCGATATTTATGGACGTGTGACAGTCAAATAGCAGATCATTCGAGATCCTTCGGCTTCTATAAGACAATCCCAGAATCGATAATATGGGCGCCGCNAGAGAATATATATATTGTACACCAACTTCATTCTTTTGTGCATCGACGGAATATTGGGTCATATTCAACAATCAAGTCACTGTTTTCAAATTAAGAAAAGGGGTTTCCATTCAAATTCAGGGTTTATGTGTCTCGTATGATATTGCGCAAATAAGGAAACAATACTAAATAGCTTACCTACCATAGAAACAGGTTCGTACTTACTATACACATATCAGGTGCATTGCTTGTGTTTGTGAGCATGGTGTCTTACATGGCCCCTTAGCGCCTTTTTCGGCTGCCTTTCAAGGTAACCTTTCCTTTTTGTTCAAAGGCTTTAGTCAAGTACTTTAATACATATATACATTTTTATAATTGCACATTCTTTAAGATACTGGAAACGATTACATAACATAACAACTACATTATAAGCCGTTATCCTTTTTTCCGCAAAAGCCTGAATTTAAAAAACTTGAAAGCTGATGGTAGCTGAGGTAAGTCATTATTGATCCTGCTCAGTATCCCGGCGCAACGTTCCAATTCAGTATTCGTTATCTTTTAATGGAAGCGGGTGCTGATCTAGTTCTGCACGCTAGCGCGACAAATTAGCTCAGCTTTTATCAAAACGACATTGTCTACATATCTGGATGAGCATCGCAACGCGACATACTAGGTCACAATACGCTACGTATGTATGATAGCGAATGTACATCCAGCTCAGCATCGCAAGTTTACGTTCCAAATAAGCATTTTTTATCTTTAATTAATGCGAATTTCGATTTAAGTCGGCACTCAATCGAAACAATTCATCTGAAAATGCAATATACATGAGTTCAGTCAATGGCTATTTGGTTAAGTGCACCAGCGCAACCAGATCAGAATCCTTCAGTTTATTGAAAGAGAATGTTGATGTTTATCAGACACCCCTGTGCAACACATTAATCAAGCATTCATTCTAACTGACTAAAGTTAATGCTGATCTAACACAGCACCTACGTTTAACGTACAAGATTATCAGTTGTTGTACATGTATTGTAAAGGAACAGGTTAAACATTTTAAATACACATTGAGGGGCAGGAATATAAAAGAAACTAATGAGTACAGTGTATTTACTATGTAATTTAATAAACTTACACAAAGTAGCGTACATATTTTGAATAAAAACATGGTCTTATCTTTTGTCAGTGACTGCAGTATTTTCAGTGAGTATATAAAATAAATAGACGCAATTTTGTTGCCTCACAGTTCCTGCACGCGACCTCACAGTTCCAGCAGGCGACACCCTGTTGTGGATCAAGGTCACAGTTCCAGTTGTGGCAGCCATCAACATCGTCTCAGTTGTTCTGGTGGTCGTATTTCTCAGAAGGTATAGTTGCTTGTCAAAACAAGACAGTTGTGAATTTTTTAAGTAAATGTGCAATATATTGTCCTAAATTAACCTCAAATGTACATAACAGAGTAATTATTAATTTGTTAAATGCATTCGTTCACAAATCGTTTTGTAGGAAACGTCGCCAAAGCTTGTCGGCAAGGAGTTTCTCAAACCAAACTTCGACCCAAGGTTTATCACAAGCTGTTGTCCCTCTGGAAGCCACAGCGGAGTATGAGATTGTTCTGGATGAGATGGGACACAACTACACACAACCTCAACGCGACGGTTCCGCACCGAGCGAGCATCCATACGCAGCGTTATCTAGGCGTTAAAGCAGCTCATATGAAACCCAAGATCGCCCATTGCCTGGAACAAGCAATGCTCCGAAACCACAGCATTCTCTACCAAAACTGGAATCTGTATGATTACACTAAGTAAGATGCTCCTGCGCAGTCGGCTACACCATGCCTTACATTTATATTTGACCTTTAATTGTTTCAATGAAATACAAACCCAGAAGTCGTGTTTCTTACACGCGACAAACCGACTGTAGACGTTGAACATTTTTGGCTAGTGTCTTAATTGTCTGATAAAAAGGAAGTTATTTTCTTGTGCATTATCGGAATCTGACCTTTGACAACTAAGGATGACTGAGACAATTGTGCTTCGAACACGGATCTTTGACCCCTAAGGATTATATAGAACATTGTGCTTCGAACACGGATCTTTGAACCCTATGGATGGCATAGACCATTGTGCTTCGAACGCGGATCTTTGACCCCCAAGGATGACATAGACCATTGTTCTTCGAACACAGATCTTTGACCCCAAAGGATGGCATAGACGATTGTGCTTCAAACACGGATCTTTGACCCCTAAGGATGACATAGACCATTGTTCTTCGAACACGAATCTTTGACCCCTAAGGATGACATAGACCATCGTGCTTAAAACACCGGTCTTACACGCGACACGCCGTCTTGTCATGGTGGAAAATTGTCGTAGGATACTAGTGTTCTTAAACTACTTGATGAACATACACTCCAGACTGTCCGTATCATTACCTTATTTAGCATTTGAACATTAAGAATGAACCATTAGTGTGGCATTAACCATTGAGCTAGGCAGAAGCAATCTCGACACAACTAAATTAATTGCGATGGGTCTTTGTTTACATTGTGGTTATTCATATTTTAACATGAAAAGCAAATATTAGAATATATTATTTGTATTGCTTATGTAATCTTAACCTGCATAAAGGATTACTTTGAGAAATGTATTCATTATATTACATGTTCTATGTGCAAAAAAGACGTTATATACAATTATCAATGCATTAATTACGTAAATAAACTTAAAAGTGCAAACATGCAACCTATACAGAGTGGAATTAAACTTTTAAAAAAGCAATAACATAACGTGTAGGTTCCCTTAAAGCGATACAATGCAACTTGATGAAATCTTCATTGAGCAAATGAATTAGTATACATCATGCATCGTTTATGTGTTACCGCATCATCATCATCGTCACTTTCAAACAAATCATCGTCATAATCTGCCCCATTGTGTATCATCATTTAATTGTATTCATTTCCTGTAAAAAGAAAGTGAGTGACGTGATAATCTTTACAATCTAAGTTGTTTAATTGTGTATGCTGCTTTGTTGCATGTTCTACTAAGCAGCATAGCTACTGTAAGATATCTGTAGAAAGATTCACCTATTAGATATGTTTCAGTTTAGGATTAAGAGTGTATAACCATTGTTCATAAACTTAAATTTATATATTCGTATTTAATTTTAAATTCATCTTAAACTTTAAACATGAATTAAACTTGTATTGTTGCATATTCAATTCCCGAAGTGGTTAACACACTGTTGTCTTGCCGCTGCCGTCAATTGTTTGTGTATATCTATGTATTAGACATGTGTGTTGTTCAAATCTATATGGTGTGTTCATGTGTTTAATTTCTATTAAAATTTAGTTTATTTGTGTATAGGCTCGGTAAATCTCTTCTGTTCATTCTTTCTTCAACTTCTACTTCAATGGAAAACTCTTCAACGCCACGGTTGACATCTACTTCTTTCTTGGATAACTACAGGAAGATCGCTTGTTAAGCTGTCTTTTGTTACTGTAAGGTTGCTCTGAATGACTTAACTGTTTCGGTAAAATTCGTTCAAGCGTCATGCGTTACTGCTGAAATATGTAAGAACTCGCTTATAAGAGGAAAAAACAACTAAGGCGGTCGGAAACAATACCAAAACACGCCCTCTCCATAATATCAACACACTACCTATAATATATGTGTATGCACATGTCATACCATAATAAATTATCAGATTCATAATCTTGGGGCTTCACCTTAAACACTCGAGTTGAGAAAAGTCAATTTCTTGTGATCGCTTTCGAACATTGTTACTTGGTAGATCCGTTCAATATGTTAGGAATGCTCNATAGCCGACTAATACCACCATTAAATTATTAAGTTGGTTAAAAAAAAACACTTATTGATACCCCTTAGGCGTAGCTCATTCTTCATACATGTGGTAAACACAATTCGCTAATGTAAACAAATGAACACATTGAGTTACGTTAGGCATTGCTTCGACAGCAAACGTGCATTTACAAGGAGAAGACGATCAGTTCTGTTGTATTTATCGAACAAATAAGGGACCTTATTGCTATTTTGCTAGTTGTATACGGGAAAATAATTTTTTACCATTTTACATTTTTAAATTCATGTTAAGAATGTGATCAAATCTTATAGTAATTTTAGTATGTTGTAACATTATGATTAGTACTTAGTAGTAGAAGGCTCTTGAACATTATTCATACGGACCAGTTGGTTTGTGTTAAAAATCAAAATATTTCAGCATGTAGACTTGATAATTATTACTGTATTACCCATGCATACTTTTTCAACCCTTTAAACTTAAAGATGACATCCGTACACACCTGCTTTTTACATCTGACAAAATAAATGTGAACCAATTGGATAAAAAGCAAAAACTGCTCTCAGGCTAGTGATCTAAATACATACATAAATACTGCCTGTGAAGAATGGCATAGTTTAGATGATCAAATATCCTCCTTATGACAATATGATCAGGCTCCGGTCGTTGTCGGTTCAGGTGCTACATGTACTTCACTTGTAAGTACCCCAGGTACTCGGAAGTATACTACAATTTACCCGGCTTAGGAAAATACAGTTTAAGGCTACTGGCCATACTCGGGGGTACTTTTTAGTATATTTTCCATACCCCGGCAGAGATTTTTTGACCAAAATTACAGCCTCTTACAGGCTGTTTTCCAATTGCAAAAAGTAAAAAAAGTCTGTTTCCCAATGGCAAAAGGAGCATTTTATCCCAAAAATCTGACCAATATTTCTCAAAAAATAGGCCAAACTTTTCCAATAAACTTAATAATTGATGTATTGAGTTTATTATACAGCAATTTAATTCCCTAGCACTTTATAATATAAACTTTAGAAAGCATGCATTTTAGACAATTGGTATACTGTAATTTATAATCATATTAATAATGTTTAATTTTTCCCAATTGCATGGACTATCGCGCTCTTTTCCCAATCCAAATGGCACAGGCTGTAAAATATCAAGCGAAAGAAAATCACTGCCCGGGTACTTTGCTGTTTACTTAAGAGTACTCGGGGTAGTAAAATGTTGTATCTGAGTCGACAATTACCAAATGAGCGTTAGTGGTTACTGTCCTTTCTCAACACTCCAGTTTCAGATGAGCATTACTGAAATTACACAGATGAGTACAAACATTACCACCACCTGTGATTGTAACGAACGGTCATCCTTTGACCCCTTCATTAATAGTCATCTGATCTACATGTAACAGGAAATTCCTCACTTCATTTATTTTATTATGTTGTACTTGTACTGAAAGGTTTGATACTAGCAAATGCATATTTTTTAATCAAAACTGTTCGCAGACTGAGATCAAAAAACTATTTCTTTTTTCTTATTAGATTCCTGTCATTGTATCAGTGTTTCATTATTTTGATATTTCAATTGTGGTAGTCAAACAAAACTGACATTATTAAAAATAAATATAAAAATATGAGAACAAGTCCCTTAAAATGGTTGCATATTTCTGGGATATTAACGGAGATAAAAAACAAACTATCTTGTTAGATTTTAATAACAGTATTTAACACATGTGTTTAGGAGATACCATTTAATAAGTATAAACACAATACTTGAAAATGCATGAACAATGCAGAAAACTTAAGTTAAGCTGTAATGTATTGCAGATTCACAGATGTGTGTTATGTACGAAAGATCCAGTGAAATATTATCTTAAGGAAAGTTTTACATTATACCACAGATAAAATATTTTTGAAGGTTTATAGTCTTAAATATGCTAATTTTCCTCTTACATGCCCATGCTTTTCAAGATAGAATACTTTCCTTGCCAGAGGAAAGAGGTCTGGGTTCAAATCCCAGCAGGGCTTCAGAGGAGATGCATTTGAGACAAATGATTGTATTTGCTTTTATTGTATTTGCTTTACTTTATCCTTAAAATCAACAAAATTAACATGCAAATCTATTGAAAATAATCTTTGTTTTTACATAAATGAAAAGGTATCAACCTTATGAATGGACATCTGTTTAATTCGTTTCAGTCACTTAAACTATAACGCAAAATTCGAACCCAAAAGAAAAACATTTATGGTTTGAATATACTCAATACAACACAAACACAGCATAATGCAAAAAAACGAGAAAACAAAATAAACTCAATAATAACATGTAGTTACTAGTATATAACAATTTATATTAACAATTTAAATAACCAAATAATAACTGACTATAATAATGTACAGGTATTTAAATACATCTAAGTAATCAAAACTTGACAAATGTCATACTATGACTCATTCAACCATTAATCCATTGATGACACTGTCTAAAATTCCTTTTTATCCATGACCACATTTGTGAATTTAAGGTTTAAGGTTTGAAATTGTAGGTAAAGAATAAGAATCGTGTATGTGTGCACATGAACCGCCTAAAATGAGGCAAAAACAATTAACTGGGTTTACAACTGACTTCTGGATATCTTCTCATTGAATGCAGTATGTGGCTTGGAACTGGATTACTATGCTGTTGAAAATCCATTATTTTATGTTAGGGTTTTGGAAAGCAGATCAGTGTATGAATGCAGCTACTTAACTTTTTCTGTATAATGTTTCTTCATTATTACTTTAATATCCCTTTTTTTACATTTGAACTCTTCAACATGGTTCAAGGGGGACTGAATTTCTCATGTCTGATATTGACACTTTTCTAACGATTATGTTGAACAAATGCCTTTTCTATTTATGAGGAAATGTTGTTTTTTTACAATAAATATCCAGTGTATTTCCTGAAAACAGACATAATTTAATATTTACACACATTTTAAGCTAAACATTAATGATGGTGACATTATGTGTTTTATTATTGATATACTTTGCAGACAAAAATATAATACAAACCATTGTCATTAGAGTTGTTAAATGGCAAAGTGACAGTATATCACTTGACTATTGCCTCATTTTGAAACAAGGCCATACAATTTGATTCTATGTTTATCGTCTAAGGTGTGCCCAAACTTGTTTTGATCAAGCGGAAAATTGTGATTTAAAGTGTATTAAAAATAACTACAGTGACCCATACGACGACAATACCTGCGTTATTCCAGAAAAAAAAACTTGTACCGGTATTCATCTTTGGTGAGCAGGTGTTATCCAGGTCTCCACCACTTTGGAAAAACTTATTAACACCTTCGGCACAAATAAGGCTGACTGATTGAATCAACCAGTGATAGATTCATTAAAATAATAAGAATTTATATGGTAAGTGATTTTGAAAGCTTTGTACCCACAGATAAGTAGGTTTAAAAAAAAAATCTAGCTTTTATGGAGTAGGTCTGTACTTAAATAGCTTCACGAGACTGCCAAACAAGTATTTTGTTTCGATTAAGATATAAGCACTTCCAATAATTATCATTTAGAATGTTGATTTTTTTTCTGATTATCAATAACTGCATAGATTGTGAATTTGCTGTTTTGTCCCCTATACTACTTTTTATATTGTATTTATTGCCCTTTTAAGATTTACTTTCAAATATATACCCAGTTATTGTAGATCTTAAAAATTATGTGATACAAAAAAATGTAGGTTTGTTAACATCAAACAACCATATCCATATTANTTATATGGTAAGTGATTTTGAAAGCTTTGTACCCACAGATAAGTAGGTTTTAAAAAAAATCTAGCTTTTATGGAGTAGGTCTGTACTTAAATAGCTCCACGAGACTGCCAAACAAGTATTTTGTTTCGATTAAGATATAAGAACTTCCAATAATTATCATTTAGAATGTTGATTTTTTTTTCTGATTATCAAGAACTGCATAGATTGTGAATTTGCTGTTTTGTCCCCTATACTACTTTTTATATTGTATTTATTGCCCTTTGAAGATTTACTTTCAAATATATACCCAGTTATTGTAGATCTTAAAAATTATGTGATACAAAAAATGTAGGTTTGTTAACATCAAACAACCATATCCATATTATAATAATGAATAAAGACTGATATAAGATATTATGGTATGAGATGGTTTTCTTTAACGCAGTGTTTTGCTAGTCATATTAAGTTAAATAACTTCATTTTAGTAACAAAGCAATACCGGTATGATAAAAACAATGTTTAGGATTACATGTATGCAATAATCACTAACTATGAAGTTTACCACAATCATGAAAAGAATTATTTTACAGAAAAACAATGTGTATATACTCATCTTTTTTATTCCTGTCTGATTATTCATTTTGAAAAGTCAAATGGACGCTCAACATAGAATCAAATTTGTATGGCCCATTGCATAAAACATATACACCTTTTGGTAATGAAAGGACCTTTCACGTTTTGGTAAATTGACAAAATTAAAAACAATTGTTTCAGATTCACAAATTGCCATTGTAATTGTGATATTTGTGAGGAAACAGTAATACTGAACATTTACCATGCTCTAAAATATCCATTATATGCATATTTTGACGATTTAAAAAACTAAAAATTATACATCGTTGCAACGCGAAACGATTGAATAATTTGGAGAGTTCTGTTGTTTTCGTTATATTTTGTGATACTACAAGGATTGCTTATATAAAGTATAAAATACATCACTAGTTGTATGTGCACGGAGGGCCGAGTGGTCTAAGCGATTTACTTTTGCTCCAGGTGTCAGTGGTTCGAGCCCAGTTGAGGGTTACTTTTTTTTTCTTTTTTAATTGTATTCTTGTGTTTTTTTACTGGAGCTTTTTAGATCTAATGTCAACAATAAAATTTATCACTATAAAGCCTTTAATGACAAACTTCAATACATGCCATAATCTGTGAAAAAGTCCCTTTAAAGACTTTGATTTATTAAACACACAGTTGGATAAATATTTAAAACACAATGCAATAAAAAATATTTTTTAAAAACATTAAATGAATATGTGATTATACCCTTGACCTGCTTTAGAATCACATTCTGGCGTCCAAAAGTCACTGTGTTATTTGCTGAAAAGACAGCTACACATCTTAATTTTCATTCGTTGCGGACCCTTTACAGACTTATTCAAGAACATTTAACTAAGGCATTCAGTTGATGAAGTCTTCAGTTGAACAATTCAATCGTGGGTTTGTTAAATCCTTATGTATTAAGTCAGAGTTAGATTGGGTGAATGTAATGTAACCGTATGTAATGTAACCGTCGTGCAAGAGATTGGGTCATGACATGAATGAGACGCTCTCATAAAAATAGTCCGTTTTGAGCCCATCACAGAGGTGAATGTAATGTAACCGTCGTGCAAGAGATTGACAGCTGACATCTCAAGCAGTTCCGACAGTATTCATTCGTCCATTGCCATATTCATTATGTATCGCCCTCGTGTGTTGGTGCAGTCGATTCATTTTTAGAATATATTCATTCTACCATAAATGCACCCACTATCACTGTATAATATGTGTTGTTGTTAAATTATCGGAAGTCACAATATTGTACTAACAATTGTACTTTGTTATATTGCCCTTTTGGTATATGTTATATACTTGGGAGAAAACAAACGTCCTGTNTATGGCCCATTGCATATAACATATACACCTTATGGCCCATTGCATATAACATATACACCTTATGGCCCATTGCATATAACATAAACACCTTATGGCCCATTGCATATAACATATACACCTTATTGCCCATTGCATATAACATATACACCTTATGGCCCATTGCATATTACATATACACCTTTGTATGGCCCATTGCATATAACATATACACCTTATGGCCCATTGCATATAACATATACTCCTAATGGCCCATTGCATATAACATATACACCGTATGGCCCATTGCATATAACATATACACCTTATGGCCCAATGCATATAACATATACACCTTATGGCCCATTGCATATAACATATACACCTTATGGCCCATTGCATATTACATATACACCTTATGGCCCATTGCATATTACATATACACCTTATGGTTAGTAAGGGGCCTTTCACGTTTCGGTAAATTGACTAAATAAAAAACAACTGTTGCGGATTCACAAATTGCCATTGTAATTGTGATATTTGCTCTAAAATATCCATTATATGCATATTTTGAAGATTTAAAAAACTGAAAATTATAAATCGTTGCAACGCGAAACGATTGAATAATTTGGAGAGTTCTGTTGTTTTCGTTATATTTTGTGATACTACAAAGATTGCTTATATAAAGTATAAAATGCATCACTAGTTGCATGTGCACGGAGGACTGAGTGGTCTAAGCGATTTACTTTTACTCCAGGTGTCAGTGGTTCGAGCCCAGTTGAGGGTTACTGTTTTTTTTCTTTTTTTAATTGTATTCTAGTGTTTTTTTACTGGAGCTTTTTTGATCTAATGTCAACATTAAAATTTATCACTTTAAAGCCTTGAATAACAAACTTCAATACATGCCAAAATCTGTGAAAAAGTCCCTTTAAAGACTTTGATTTATTAAACACACAGTTGGATAAATATTTAAAACAAAATGCAATAAAAAAATATTTTTAAAAAGCATTAAATGAATATGTGATTATACCCTTGACCTGTTCTGCTTTAGAATCACATTCTGGCGTCCAAAAGTCACTGTGTTATTTGCTGAAAAGACAGCTACACATCTTAATTTTCATTCGTTGCGGACCCTTTACAGACTTATTCAAGAACATTTAACTAAGGCATTTAGTTGACGAAGTCTTCAGTTCAACACTTTAATCGTGAGTTTGTTAAATCCTTATGTATTAAGTCAGAGTTAGATTGGGTGAATGTAATGTAACCGTATGTAATGTAACCGTCGTGCAAGAGATTGGGTCATGACATGAATGAGACGCTCTCATAAAAATAGTCCGTTTTGAGTCCATCACAGAGGTGAATGTTATGTAACCGTCGTGCAAGAGATTGACAGCTGACATTTCAAGCAGTTCCGACAGTATTCATTCGTCCATTGCCATATTCATTATGTATCGCCCTCGTGTGCGGGTACAGTCGCTTCATTTTTAGAATATAATCATTCTACCATAAATGCACCCACTATCACTGTATAATATGTGTTGTTGTTGTTAAATTATCGGAAGTCACAATATTGTACGAACAATTGTACTTTGTTATATATTCCCTTTTTGTATATGTTATATACTTGGGAGAAAACAAACGTCCTGTTCTGTTCTGTACTTAAATGCATAAAAGAAAAAATATAAATTATATGATCTTCCATTTACTTTTTAATTTGAATTACAATGCTACGAGGGTAGTTTTATTTTAAACATACGTTTTGTGATTACTTCTGGGCGAAAGCAGTATTATTTTATCTTGTATTTATTTGTGCGTGTTGTTATTACCTTTAATGCTTAGGAAATAAGTCATCGGCATTTTATAAACTAGAAGCTGGTGTTGACAATACTTTAACTACCGAAAAAAGTTTTTTTGAATTTCAATATTACTATGGCAATTAATTGCAACAAAGTGTTTATATCAGTCAGGCNTATCGTACATACTTGTCAGGATGGCCGAGCGGTCTAATTGGTTTTTACTCCAGGACCCCGATGGTCACTGGTTCGAGCCCTGATGAGGTTTACTTTTTTTTCCCTTTTTAAATTGTATTCTTGTTTTTTAACTGCAGATTTTTAGGTCAAATGTTTGAATTTATCAATATAGAGCATTTAATGACATGCTTCAATACATGCCAAAATCTAGTGGACAGTCCCTTTAATGCTTAGGAAATAAGTAATCGGAATTTTATAAACTAGAAGCTGGTGTTGACAATACTTTAACTACCGAAAAAAGTTATTTTGAATTTCAATATTACTATGGCAATAACTTGCAACAAAGTGTTTATATCAGTCAGGCTAAATTTTCAGAACAACAATGTATTAATATATAGCAATGAAAAGCTTTTCCTTTAACCCATTTATGCCTAGTGTCTAGAAAAAAGGCATTGGCAAACAGCGTAGACCCAGATGAGACGCCTAATGATGCGGCGTCTCATCAGGGTCTGCGCTGTTTGCTTAAAGAAATTTCTGTAAGAAATATTCTAAATATAGAAATAAATATGATAGACATCCCTAATTTTGGAAATAAATTTATCCAATTTAGAAGGATGGGAGAGTCCACTAGGCATAAATGGGTTTAGATCGGTCGAAAGTGTGTGGATTCGAAGTATGAAATTAAAATGAAATTTTAATCTCAACCTGATTTTTTCGATTTCCAATAATTTACGAATAGTGCTTTATAACCTTAGCGCTGCAATAATTTCATCCAATTTCAAGATATAAAACTCAAGGACGATCTTGCTGTAGCCCATTAATTCCAGCATTTATAAAACATGATCTTGTAAAGCATGCTTACACTTTTAAATGTTCATTTAGTGATGTTTAAGTGCGAGCGGCATGTCTCGCAAGAACTATGCTAATACACTGGAATGCGTAATTGTAACAACGTACTTCATTGAAAATATTATATTAAAATTAGGGAAGTGGGTCTCTGGCACAAGTTGGAAAAAAGAGCATTATTTGAATTTAGTGGGCGTTTGGTTTCCGAGAATGTTCCCTTTTATGACTTCCGAACGCTTTTCGTGTCCAGACAATTATGATAGGATTATAATAATCATCATAATCATCATCATCATCATCATCATCATCATCATCATCATCATCATCATCATCATCATCATCATCATCATCATCATCATCATCATCATCATCATCATCATCATCATCACCATCATCCTTATCATCATCATCATCATCATCATCATCATCAATATCGCCAATGGCATCGTCAATAGCATCGTCACTGTCATACTTTCATCATCGTTTTCATTTCCATTATCATCAGTCGGCAGTTTAACTATTATCTTTTCGCCATCCTTTTCAAAATCATTACACAAATCAATATCATCATTCGTTTCTTCATGCTCAAATACTACCACGCGGGAGGTTATAACCTGGTAATTGTAAATATATACCAACTTAATTTTATGTGCCATAAATAAAACCCGATGTAGTGCTTGTGCGTCAAATAATAATTTCTCTTTTCTCTATTACGAGTGCAAATTCATAAATGTTTTTGTTGTTTTAAAGATGCAGAAACGTCCAAATTTGCCTGTTGTTCTGTGCAAAGGAAATTTATATTAAATGTTGGTTTTAAAAAAGAATTACATGGCATATACTGCATTTTCTTGAGTTTTGTTGGTGGAATGAAGTGTTGATTTCAATCTAATAATTAGCAAATCGACTTCTTACTGAGTCCTTTATGTGTGATACACCGACATTAATTTAATATTAAGCAAATTAATGATTTTATATACTAGAAAGCAACAGACATTGTTAGTACAAATTTAGAATAACATACCAACTAATTTAGTTTTTGCACAAAAATAAGTATAACATACCGAGTGATTTTACAATATGCTGTGCATACCTCATTTGGTTCTTAAGACATACCTGTTTTGAGTATTTTTAAATGGCAAGGATTTATCACAAATTAAACATGTTTAAAAAGCAATGTTTAAGGTTTTGAAATTGATAAAATGTGCTTCAAAGGAAGTCAGTTCCAAGCAAGGGGGTTAAACCATTAAAATTTGGCATTTAATGAATAAATAGACTTACACACGCGTCGAGATAATAAAATAATCGTGAGGTTTGTTATATTTTACTGTAAACATGCACAAACAGTTTTTATCATACGAGAAAATGATATTCGAACATCTAAAATCTCGAAGGTCAATAAATTAAAGAACAAAATTGTGGACGGTTTTGCTTCAATTACTTTTTTATTCCGACGTCTACGGTATTGAAACAAAAAAACGCGGGAACACACACACCGTAGAGCCGAAATGGCGTATTCATTTAAATTAAATATAAATACTAAGTGGCTTACAGGGTGAACATTTCCGCTACTCCTTCACAAACACTAAAACGACGCCATCTTGGAAGTAAGTCCCAACTAACCTCATTTAACCCGGGAAGCTCCCGTATACGGATGCCCCCTGTGAGTGTATCCCGCTTTATTTCTTAATAATTATATTTCTCTAGAAAAGCATCAATAATTCAATGCATACTCTTGTTAAAAGCACAATTATTATGAAAATGTACATGTTTTAACTTATTTTTCACAAATATTAAATATGTAATATTTGTATATGTTATTTACCATTTTCAAACGTTTGCGAACAATAAACCGGTGACAAGAGTGAGGTTGGGCTTTCTTGTACCCGTATAAACCCCAAAGTGCGCTGCTTTGGGTTAAACCGTTCCAATGAACTGACCGAAATTGTATTCATTATTGTCTGTTTTGTTATTGAGTGCTGCGTATACTGTAAAATAATACTAATTAATGGGACATAAATTTTCGTTGATTTCGTGGGTTCACCGATGCACAAATTTAACACAAACAATTTGAAAAATGACTGACGCAGGGTTCCAAAGTCAGAAATCCTCATTTACGTGTCCGCGAAAAAGTCATTTTTCGAAAAGCCACATTTTATTCCGACCAATGTAAATGATTGTTCAGTAGTTGGGCAATTGTTCACATGCTAGAAATGGTAGACATCGGACATGTAAAAAGACTTTGCTTGAATTTGAGCGTCGTTCTGTGTAAACTGGGCTAAATGCATGTGCGTAAAGTTCCTTCCCAGATTAGCATAATTTATGCAGTCCGCAAAGGCTAATCAGTTACGACACTTTCCGCCTAATCTGACTTTTCGGTGAGAAGAGACTCTCTATAAAACAAAAGATCCATAACACGGAAAGTGTTATCTCTGATAAGCCTGTACGGAAAGCATAGGCTTATCTGGGACGATACTTTATGTACATGCATTCAGTCCATTTTTAACGGAACGAGGTAAATTATCGTTTAATTGTCTTTTAATTATCGTAAAATTATTGTTTAATTATCGTTTAATTATCGTTTAATTATCGTCGGATGCAGCTGGTTATAAGAAGTGAAATATCAGCAGTAACGTGTATTTTAATTTATTAAAATACCCTACAACATATTATAACACACAAAATAATGACAAGAATAAACTTTAACAAACCTATCATCATACAGATCTTCGTAAAAATAAAAGAACAGAGTTTGATTTGATTCAAATAAATACTATGATTCATGATTATAGAATAAATATTTACATGTGAATACACAGTTAGAACTCAACATAATTGGTATATAGTAGGTATGTAGATTAAAATATCCAACCAGCTTTGTCTGATTGTTTTGCTCGAAAATATGTTAATATATTTAAACTATATGTTTAATAAAATGGTGACAAAAATATTGCATGTCTGTTTCAATTATAATACAAAACATAATGCACATATCATTTCATTTCAAGTAAAAAAGTTTCAAACACAACGTCTTCTTTTCAAATAGCGTTGTCTCCTTAACATAAACGCAGTTATGCTGGAATTGCCTTAAAAGTAGCAAACCGTTAACACAAGTCAAATGAGTCGCGCTCTGTCAAAAAGGGGCTTAATGCATGTGCGTAACGTGTCGTCCCAGAATAACATGTGTAATCACCTAAGCTAATCAGGGACGACACTTTCCGCATAGACGTAATTTTTGCTAAGGATCAACTTTCTTTAAACGAAAAAATACATTTAAGCGGAAGCGGTCGTCCCCGATTAGCCTGTGCGGCTTATACCGGCTAATATGGGACGACCGTTTACTGGATTGCATTAAGCCCAGTTTTCTCAGAACGCGACTCATATATTTCCATGTATAAAACACTTAATTTACAACAGCCGAATAGATCAGTTGAATATGAAATCATGACAAATAATGATAATACGGAACTGCGCTGAACAAAAATGCAGCATCAAAATAAATATATGTCACCGGTCATTGGCGTACTGTATTCAATATCATAGTATTTTAGAGTTTAAATGAGGTCCGACACGAACACATTAACGACACAGATTGAATAACATCGCAATAGTTGAAGATCTATGTGAAAATACAGAATAATGAACGTAAAATGTTTAGGTAAAATACACAATATTGAAAATAGTTTCGTAGAGTTCGTAGAGTTTAGAGTTTATAAAATGTTTGAGACATTATACAATATAATTCATTTGTTTATATACCATTCTTACGTAACATAAACATGATTATATTATAATAATTATAGCGTGATAAAAACGATTAACATGACAATAAATATGTGACACAATGACAAGAAAATATGTGATCTTCTATGAATATGAATGCCATTTCGTCAAAAGCACGATACATGACTATTCTTATAAAATAACGTCATTTTCAGTCGCAAATAATACTTCTCTTGTACAAATGTTTGACCAATAAATCAATGCACATAATGTGTCATTTATTGTTTAAAAAAGAAGTATTCTTGGTACATAATTTTTTTTTGATTTCCTGGTTTAACCGATGCACGAATGTATAACTAACGCGTCGGTAAATGACCTTCTCTAATTCATCTTTTTTTCCATAATCATAAATCCGCGAATTTACGTGACCACGAAAAAGACGTTTTTTTTAAAAATCACGCAATTTCATGCCGACGAATTTAATTAATTTACAGTAAAAGGCAACGATCATGTGTGAAAATCGCACAAGTGTTTGACAAATAGATATATATGTAAATAGTTTGTCAGTTATTCGCTGATTATAACTTTTAAAATTTAAAATGCGTTATGATACATCTTTCTTTTTAATTTAAAGGCAATACAAGAACACAATTGAACGTAAAAGTCGTTGGACATGACACCGAAAAGATATGAGCAGCGTTCTTGGAAAACGGGACTAAATGCATGTGCGTAAATTGTCATCCCAGGTTAGCATGTGGAGTCCGCACATGCTTATCAGGGACAAAACTTTTCTTCTAGAATGGATTTTCGTTTAGAAAAGACTTCCTTTAAACTTAAACTTTAATAAAGCGGAAAGTGTCGTCCAATACTGCCCAGGTTAATCTTGACGGTACTTAATATGCATGCATTAAGCCTCGTTTCACGGAGCGAGGCTCAGATATAACATGTGCGTTGTCTCCTTATGGTTTTTTCATTAAGGAAGTATCATAAGATAAAAAAAATCTATTGAATAATAAGCAGAAATGATTAAAGCCATTAAACTGATTAAACACCGAGTGCTTTGCATCGAACATTTTCAGTGCGATGACCACAGCTTTTAAGCCTCGCTCGGTGAAAAGGGGGGTTAAATGCATGTGCGTAAATTGTCGTCCCAGATGCATGTGCAGTCCGCACAGGCTAATCAGAGACGACACTTTCCGCTGTTATATTTTTTTATTTTTTTTTAAGGAAGACTTTTCTTTACGAAAATCCAGTTTAGGCTGAAAGTGTCGTCCCTGATTAGCCTGTACGGACCTCACAGGCTTATCTGTGACCTTACTTTACGCAAAGGTATTAAACCCCCTTTTCACAGAGCGCCACTCATTTGAATATGGTATTGACTGTTATGTCGTGTATTGAATATGTAACTGATCGCGGGCCTTAATTAAAAGCTTATGGTGACCTGAATGTGTCGTATTAATAGTTCTTGAATTTCATTTTTCCTGTATTTATTTGTGATTGTCACGCTGACCTTTGCCTTCATGTGTTGAAAATTGTTCTGTAACCTTCGCAAAGCGTTCTGAATAATGTTTCAACATGTGTCATGGCCACTTACCAATAGACACCAAATTCGTTTTGATTTTTTTTTGTGATTGTCAAGCTTACTTTGGCCTATATTTTGTGAATTTTGTTCTGTAACCACGCTGACGTTTTGCATAATGTATCAAAATTTGTCATGGCCACTTACCAATAGACACCAAATTCGCTTTGATTCGTCTTTATGTGTGAACGACACGCTAACTTTGGCCTATTTTTGTGACATTTGTTCTTTAACCTCGCACAACGTTTTGCATAATTTATCAACATTGGTCAAAGTAAAGAACCAAAACCAACCAACCGCGCTTAGTTCGTTCTTATAAAAACAAACAAACAATCAATAAAATTTAACATCTGTACACGGGCATTAGGATTAATGATGTCTTACAAAAACACACATATTCATTTGACGTTCTAATACGTCAATAGGAAACGCCTTCAGTTCTTAGTTTGAAAGAGCGCGTACTTTATTACATAATATCGCTCACTGTTAAAATTCAATATACATGTATGAGCTTATCTGTGACGACAATAAACCCACATGCAATAATCCACGTTTTCCTAGAGCGGGTCTCTACGAATTGTTGAACTTTGTAATTAATTGGTCAAACATTTGTATACAAATCAATTCTAATAAAAAATTGCCGCTGTCCAAAGGTAGGGACTGTTTGAAAGCAATGACGCATATCCATAGAAAGACAGTTTCGTTTTAAAACGGTTCAAATATATGCCCTACAAATCGTCTGTCATTTATATTGATATAATATGTTTGTTTGCACATAAGTTTTAATTGGTCGTACTTTTATACAAACTAAAACAAGACGAATTCACAATAGAACACATATGATGGGGAATGTTCATGTATCAGATGAACAAATCAATTAACAATTCCGCACATTATTGTCCCCATTAAAATAATCTTTACTTGAAAGCTTTATTCAAAAGTGTTTGTTCGCAAAATGACCGAAAAGGCATTACTTAATACTTAAAAGGATTTAAAAAAATCGAATGGTTGTAGTTCTGATAATGTTTAAAATGTGTTCCTGCAATTTAAACAGGCTAGTTAGATGGGAAGATAAACAAATGTCATGTTTAACAAACATAATATGAAATTCTGTCAACATGTGCCTTTAAAATGTCACCGGGAATGTATGATATGGTGATATACTTTCTAAAACTATAATTTCCATAAGCAGCATATACATTTTCATACGCCTTGCCGCAATCAAAATCATTTTTGGAAATAACATACGTATGAACCGAAATCGTGGAGTAAGTTCGGACAGATTCTAGTTGTTGGAAAGACGTTTGACGCGTCTGTGTTCAAACGATATTCGTGTATTACATACGTGAACATGCTAAATTCACGCTACGTGACATGTGCTAATTAAATATATATCTGAAACATAATTTATGTACAATTACACGTTAAATACTTTGTATACGCATGTTTCAAAAAATATATAATTACATTTTTTTAAATAAATTTAAACACGACTGGACCTTTTTTCCAATAAATTATTTTAAACATTAGTTATACCATCGCGACAAACATGCATACTCACAGATCCAAACGGAAACGTTATTTAAGTACACATGCACTAACATATGAAATGAACTGTGAAAACACGTGTTTTATGAACATAAAAACAAGTTAAATGACGAAACAATGCTTACGCGGTGACTAGACACTGACATGACTGGGGAATCAAATGTCTTATAACGCCTTGTTTTAATTTCAAGTGCCTATCAAGATAGACATAGTTAAAATCTTTAAATGAGTGCGGTTCACACGACAATTTATTGTACGGCGTGATCAATGACGTGACGTCAGCAGCAGTTTCGTGACGTAATAAATAGTTTGGCGTCGACGTCGCACACATTGTTACGTTAACAGATTCTGGAAATAAAACACGCGAAATATCTGCGGTAATATTCTGTAGAAATGTGCTCTGCGCGCAGCAATTTGGTATATTCTGCGGCGTCAAAGCTTTTTGCGATGACGTCTTTAAACTGTCATGAAGCGATGACGTCATATAACTGTCATGACGATTGGTGTGACGTAGATTCGACGCAGAGTTGACGTGGCTGGATCTTTTTTGTCTATAGCTAGACTGAGGTAGGGGTGATCTAAAGTCCACATGAATGAAAGGAATTAAAGTCCTTCCGGACGCGGACGCCCGTTTCCGATTCCGTTTTAGTTCCAACTTGATTTTTCTACTGCAGCGTTTGCAGCGGAAACACAGCGTGTAAGAGTCGTGTGCTCTGAAAACACTTGGAAAATGCGAGATTGGTAAATCAAACGTGTACCAACCGGATTTTTGAATTCGCCTTTGAGTTTTTACAAGATTAATATTACTGTCTCCATCTGAAATAGTTACGTGAATTTTTCTGCCCCTAGTGCGTTTGTTTTTGCGCTTTTGGTTCTTTTTCTTGAAGTTGGTATTTCTTCCGGAGGCGGCGTCTCCGGTATGCGCAGCACGTGCACCACGCGCCTGCTTGCCTTCACCAACCTTGTCCCGTATTTTACGTATGTACATGTATAGGGGCATACGAAAAGGCTTCGTATTGTTTGCCTTCTTAAAATTGAAAACGAGGCATTTGCTCTTCTTGGATGCTGAAATGATAAGACAATAACATTAAGTATAGTTATAACAACGGTTAAAGTAATTCGATGTATGGCTGAAAACATTGTATCCTCATCTGGGAAAACCGGATTTAATGCATCTGTGTAAAGTGTCGTCCAGATAGGCCTGTGTTTTCCGCACAGGCTTATCTTGGAAATACTTGCACATGTATTAAGCCCCGTTTTCCCAGAGCGAGCATTACTTCCCAATTTACAACAGATACAAAATCCTTGCCATTTTACTTATTCGTCATTCTTCATTTTAGAGGAAGCCATGTTGGCAAATACGCTGCTGATAATGATGATGATAAGTTTAATAGGTTATGTCGAGGATTATTGATTATTAATGATGACGACGACGTTGATGGAGATGATGATGATTTATGATGACAATGAGCTTGGAAGGTCCTGACCGAAAATGCAGTTGAGACGGAAAGTGTCGTCCCTGATTAGCCCGTGCGGACTGCACAGGCTAATCTGGGACGACCTTTTAAAGTACATGAATTATGCCTAGTTTTCTCAGAACGGGGCGTATTGGTACACTCAGGTCGTTCTTTAATTCATAATAACACTACCTGTAATTTTCTCGTTTTTCCTTAACCTCTGAACATTTGAATGTATTACTCGAAATACAGTTTTTCATTAGGTGCTTAATGTCATGTTGAGTGAAATAATCTCTCGAATATCGTTAAGTACCAATTAACCCAGTCATGTGCTATTCAAGGTCTTACGCAAAAGCAGCAGGATGATTTTATTAGGCAAAGTATGACGTAGAACACCTTTTTCGTAAATGCAATTTCACACGAACAGAAAGTTCTTAATGATTACGGCTTTCAAAGAGATATGACGTCAAGACCCGCGCATGCGTACTCAATTATTAATGTTTATGGAACATTATCCTACATGCGTTAAACATTAACATTGAACATGAAAGTCTCGAATATTGGGATAATTCTTCTAAATGGGACCGTTACTCCAGATTTATTAGCAGTGAGGATAGTCAACTTAACTTGCGTGTTCCAGATAAGATTAAACATGAGAAATAGTTGTAGCGTTCGTATACGAAAGATGAATACGCTTATGACTTTGTAATAATAATAGTGTCGCGTTCTGAGAAAACTGGACAAAATGCATGTGCGTAAAGTGTCATTCCAGATTAGCCTGTGCAGTCCGCACAGGCTAATCAGGGACGACACTTTCCGCCTTAATTGGATTTTTGCTAAGAAGAGACTTCATTTAAACGAAAAATGTCATAACAGCGGAAAGTGTCATCCCTGATTAGCCTGTGCGGACTTTACGCACACACACTAAACCCAGTTGTCCCACAGCGAGGCTCCTATGTGTTATACTTCTATATAAATAGCGTAAAGTTAATTTGATAAAATAAAAATATATAAAGGGACTGTACTCTGTCAGGCTTATTGAAAATCGAGCATGGGGGTGAGTCCGCAGCTGGTGACAGCTGATAACTTTCAACAAAGACTGTAACAGCATTATGTTTGATATCCACGAGGTACATGCGCTTCTATTTAAACTGTATCATTTGGTTCAAACGGACCAAAACGTTTCCCATTAAATGGGTGGGTGAATTCACCTACTGTACTTTTAAATTAAAAAAATTATTCAAACTAACTGAACAATCGTTTGATCAAATTAACAATCGTTTGATAAAATTAACAATCGTTTGATCAAATTAACAATCGTTTGATAAATTAACAATCGTTTGATCAAATTAACAATCGTTTGATCAAATTAACAATCGTTTGATCAAATTTACAATCGTTTGATCACATATCTCAAGCATAATGACTTTTAAAGTTACTATTCGTTCAAATAAATCTTTTTAAAATCAGTGAATTTAACCGATTGACTTTAAGAAACTAATTGTTGGAAAAAAAAGAGGAAAATTGTACATAAAATGTTTCAAATCATGATTGAAACGATGAGTCAGTTTGTTCAAACTGCGTCTACCAAAGAAATGTTCATTTGACATAAACACACATACAATTAAAATAAATTAACCCTTTGAGCGCTGGAACCGGATTTTGAAGGCCTTTGCAAACAGTTTGGATCCAGATGAGACGCCACAGAACGTGGCGTCTCATCAGGATCCAAACTGTTAGCTATTCTGATAAAAAAAAATCAAAGAAAATGCTAATTTTAGAAATTTAGCAGACAACATTTTAGCAGACGACAAATTTCCCAGCATGCAAAGGGTTAAAGTCCAAGGCCAAACTTTATTTTCGTGTTTATAATGACCAAGCAAAATCAGCAACTGCGCGTTTGTCTTTGGATAAACATATCGCTGCTATTGTAAAGGTGGGATAACGGGGCTTAATTCGTAAGCGTAAAGTGTCGTCCGAGCTTTGACTTTGCAGTCCCCATGTGTTTATCAGGGAAAACACTTTCCGCTTTTATTTTATTTAATAACGGAAGTCTCTTACAAACGAAACTCCAGTTTAGGCGGAAAGTGTCGTCCCTTATTACTCTGTGCGTACTACACAGGCTAATCTGGGATGACACTTTACGCACATGCATTAAGCCCCATTTCTCCCAGTGCGCGGCTCTAATGGTGATTTGAAAGTGAAACCTGTCGGAAATATGAGGTGACACCTTAGGCTTACTGGCCTAAACAAGTTGATGTTGCTGCAACCAGTTGAGGTTTGCAGATATAACCATATATATGTTGACTTTTGCTGATAATACACGATGCTATTTGAAACGCAATTCTTAAAGAAGTACTGAATACGCGTATATGCAATGAATTTCATACAGATTAAAGAACATGTTAATATTACAATGACGATCTTCGATGAGAAATAAATGGTGATGCTCCTGATGATGATGATGATGATGATAGGCATGTTTCTATCCATTTATTTTTCAGATAACAGTCCCATAGGTCAATTTTTCCCGTTGTCACGGGTGATAGACACTATGTACTTAACCCTTTGCATGCTGGGAAATTTGTCGTCTGCTAAAATGTCTTCTGCTGAATTTCTAAAATTAGCATTTTCTTTGAATTTTTTTCTAAGACCACTATCAGAATAGCAAACAGTTTGGATCCTGATGAGACGCCACGTTCTGTGGCGTCTCATCTGGATCCAAACTGTTTGCAAAGGCCTTCAAAATCCGGTTCCAGCGCTCAAAGGGTTAAATATCCCGCCGTTCTCGGGGAATCTGTGTAATACAAATGACCCCAGCCTTGATATTTAAATATAAAACCTTAAACATTATAAATTGTGCAGTTAGACATGATTGGTGTTTGTCGTAGAATAATTGGTGTTATCAACACATGTCCTTCATATTTACGTTCCAACGTAAAGAAGCTTAGTGACTTGTCACGAGTTTTTGAAGCAAATAGATATTTATCTTTATAAATCGCCAACGACATTTTTTTTTCGACGAGGTTCTTAATTTGTATACATGATTGTATCAATAAACGCTATTTCGACTTTTTGAAAACTACAACGTTTTCTTTCAGAAAATGTCTGCACTCGTGTCAAAAGCTTAATATATCTTGTAGCTTATATAAGAAAATGACCATGTTTTCGCTTGATGGCCAATACAAAAAATCTACTAAGACTATTAAGAGATGTTAACAAATGTTTTTAAGTACGTGTTCATAGCCGGCATTGGGTTGAAGATAACATGCAACACGGCGGAAAGTGGCTGTATTTCAATTGGCTTATATTGAAGAGGTTCGTGCAATGCGATTTTTTAAATTAAAAAGTCCTAGAACGAGGCTCATTTTGTTATATTTGCTGATTATTGGTGTCTTACGAAAGTGTGTCAAACTGACGTCAATGGCACGAAATCGGAAGTAAGACACATTTAGGCGATATTTGTTTAACCGACAGTATTCAATACCAGAGAACTTCAAAGGGCATAACGTGTCTCTTCAGAATCTAAATATCTTTTTATCGGTAATTATTGAATAAAAATGAAAACTCATGTATACGCCAAACGGTAGCACAAACATATGTCGATCAGATTAAATCATGCCATTTTTTCAACGGTCGGGCGGTACTCACTGGCGGTGTTCAGTCGTTGCCGCTTCGTGGTGAATTTAGTAAAAAAAGCCGTAAGTACTTTCTTAAAGGAATGCATCCGAAAACACTGAAGGGAAGATCGCCAAGCGTCAATAGGACTTAAATAATATATTTGACAAATTATCATTATAATATCAAAACATTCGCATGCTGACTGTCGTGATTACAATGAACTACACAATGTATATGATCCACATATAAGTTATTTAACCCTCTGCATGCTGGGATATTTGTCGTCTGCTAAAATGTCGTCTGCTAAATTTCTAAAATTAGCATTTTCTTCGATTTTTTTCAAAGACGGGTGATAGACACTATGTACTTAACCCTTTGCATGCTGGGAAATTTGTCGTCTGCTAAAATGTCTTCTGCTGAATTTCTAAAATTAGCATTTTCTTTGAATTTTTTTCAAAGAATACTATCAGAATAGCAAACAGTTTGGATCCTGGTGAGACGCCACGTTTTGTGGCGTCTCATCTGGATCCAAACTGTTTGCAAAGGCCTTCAAAATCCGGTTCCAACGCTCAAAGGGTTAAGAAATGGACATTTTATTTTTTATAGAATTTCTCACTTTCATTATGAGTTTCATATGATAATAGCTGGCCTTCAAAGCAATGTATTTAACGTTAAATATAAATGACCATATAAACCTCGTTCTGTGAAAAAAAGGGTTTAAATGTATGTGCGTAAAGTATCGTCCGAGATTAGCCTGTGCAGTTCGCACAGGCTAATCAGGGGCGACACTTTCCGCCCAAACTGGATTTTTGCTAAGAAGAGACTTTCTTTAAACGAAAACTATCACTAAAGCGGAAAGTGTCGTCCTTGATTAGCCCCTGGGACTGAACAAGCTTATCTGGTACGACACTTTACTCACATGCATTAAAACACCTTTTCACAGAGCGAGGCTCATACATGTGTTGTTTTTGTGTGTACGGGAGACAATCATCAATATGATATACACCTTCAATATGATATACACCATCATTATGATATACACCATCAATATGATATACACCATCAATATGATATACATGTACACCATCAATATGATATACACCATCAATATGATATACACCATCAATATGATATACACCATCAATATGGTATACACCATCAATATGATATACACCATCATTATGACATGCATTGGCAATATGACCTAACCCATTAAAATGAATGACACCGTCAATATGATCTAGGCTATAAAGTTGACCTACACCATCAGTAATATCTACACTGATCATAAACATGAACTGAACATCAATGTGACCCACACCATAGATATGATCTTCAACATCAATCAAACTAAATTATATCGAAGATAGATATCACTTTGTTCTTAAATGTCCTTATTATGCCGATGTTTGGAATACATTAATTCCAAACAAGTATTGATCTCGTCCAAATATGTTCAAATTTATCGAACTACTTAATAGTTCAAACAAAATAGTGTTAAGAAAAAAAGCCATGTTTTGTTTAAAATTCGAGAAAATGTCTTATACAATGTATTTGTAGTATAAATTATATATTTTCTCAACGACAATAAGCACATAATAATGTAAATACTTGTTGCAATTATTAAACTTCGTTTTGACATTATGTGGTCATTATGTATTAACCTCATCCATGTGTAATTCTCACGAAAATATGTTGTATTTCATTCCTTTTTAAATTGATGTTTCTTCGAAATGATGTATGTTTTGTATTTTATTGAAACGCATGCTGTTATTGCATATGTTTGTTTATGACGATTAGCTGTATACATGCTTAAGTCGAAATACACTATTCTGTTCTGTTCTGTTCTATAAAAATGTAATACATCTTCAATGCGCCGTGGTATATGCCATCCGTTTTAATAGGACATTATGACATACATTGCCAATGGGACCTACACAATCAATCTGACCTAAACGCGCAATTATATACAAAGATCCTTAATGCCCAACACCATGAATATTGTATACGACATTAACATCAACCTACACAAAGCATCAGTATGATTTACAGCATCAATATAACTAACATTGACAAACAATATAGGCTGCACCATCAATATGCCTTCAACATTAATTATCATCTAAACCATCAATATTAACTGCACCATCTCAATTAAATAAGTAAAACAATGCAAGGACTTTTTTAAACAACGTTTCGAACCATATCACTACGCTTCTTGTTTTGTCCGATTGCTATACATGACTTTGTCAAATAATTGGACTTCAATCGTTAACCTGCGTAGGAATATACCACCGGTAAAAAAATAGTTCTCATGTAAAGTACACTTTCCGCCTTAACTGGATTTTCGCTAAGAAGAGACTATCTTTAAACGCAAAGTACAATTAAAGCGGAAAGTGTTGTCCCTGATAAGCCTGTGCGGACTGCAACGGCTAATATGGACGACAATTCACTCATATGCATTAAGCCACGTTTTCCCATATAGGGACATGACATATGGTCACAATGACTAGGTTTTTGAGTCAGAACCGCATTTGTTCCAAAGTTCTCATTTCCATTACAGTCACAATGACTTCGAATGCAAATACACCCAATCATCGTTATCAGCTAAAACAAATTCAAGCCTTTATTTCAACGTGTGTACTCGCACTCTGTAACTTGATAGCATTTACTTTTTAGATTATATCGTGACACATTTAGCCGGCAAGTGTTTATCAATAGATGCCTCTGCCAAATATAGCAATTTATAGTGGTAGTTTAGGCAATCCACGGGGCGAATTGCGTCCATGTCATTCAAAGTACGAAAAGTAATGCATATGCATTAAGCCCGGTCAACAGCTTTTATCTTAATGTGTCTCTATTTTGTGTCAGCTGAGTTTGATAGACACAAACAATTTCCATCTCCTATCGCTTAAACATACCAGCACGCCACTTTCACCGTATTTAACGAGTTCTAGTTTCGAAAGCAAAAGTGAAATAAAAGTTATCTTAACCCTTTTATGCCTAGCGTCTAGAAAAAAAGGCCTTGGCAAACAGCGTAGACCCAGATGAGACGCCGCATGATGCGGCGTCTCATCAGGGTCTGCACTGTTTGCTTAAAGATTTTTTTCTGTAAGAAATATTCTAAATATAGAAATAAATAAACTAGACATCCCTAATTTTGGAAATAAATTGATCCAATTTAGAAGAATGGGAGAGTCCACAAGGCATAAATGGGTTAAAGCCACATAATACACTTGGCTTTCCGGTTAGCGCACTGATACGAACACGCGATTCTCACCTACGCGACCCGGGTTTAATCTTCGTTCCCGGAAGCACGTGAGTTTGATTGGTGATCTACACACCGAACACGTGTCCTTTGGGTACTCCGACATCCCCACCCCGAACACGTGTCCTTTGGGTACTCCGACATCCCCCACCCCGAACACGTGTCCTTTGGGTACTCCGACATCCCCCACCCCGAACACGTGTCCTTTGGGTACTCCGACATCCCCCACCCAAAACACAACAACAACACCAACACAAGACCACACCAAAATTGAAAATCTTTCAGTAAAAACTCTATAACTGGAAATTGAAGCTATACTTCAAAATTCGTCCCAACGTTCGTACGCTACTACGGTATGAGTGCTGGGACACACTCGGGGTCCTCACATTACGGGACACACTCCCGGTCCTCACATTATGGGACACACTCCCGGTCCTCACATTATGGGACACACTCCGGGTCCTCACATTCTGCAAACTTATGCGCGGAAAGACCCCATACACACACATAAACATAATGCACTACAGTTTAAACATGTGACAAATTAATGGCCTATTCAGCTGCAATAAATAATGAATTGATAATACATGATAGACCACAACACTGCCCAAGAACCATTTTAAAGAGTGGAATACCCGAATATGAAACACCAGAAATTTCTTAAAAAAGGCCTTGAAAGAAGTATAAGGATCATAGGTTCCATACATATCGAAACCTATTGATACCATACATGTTTTTTTTTACGCACGGACATGCAGCCAAAATTACGAACGAGCTTATATCCCATAGTTGAGCAGGCTTTTGTTCCGGATTAGTTTTTATTATTACAATACTATATTTGTTCTGGGAAACCTTGGCGTAATAAATGTACGTAAAAGTATAATGCCATTCAAGATTAGCCTGTGCAGTCCACATGGGCTTAACAGGGACAACCCTTTCCGATTTTATGGAAGTGTCATCCCTGATTGGCCTGTGCGTACTGCGTTGGCTAATTTGAGAGGACACTGAACGAACATGCATTTAGCCCAGTTTTTCCACAACTGGGCTTATTTTACGCTCAAAATGTATCATTGTAATTTCCGATTCGATTTGAGATTAGGTAAAGTGCTGATTATTTCCGTCGTTCTAAAGCCAGACCATAATGCAATACTGTAAAACCATTTATATTCGTCAGCCTAAGATTTCGTGGTTACTAAAAAAAAAACTTTTTGGTGGACACGTACATTCGTGGATGTCTGATTTTGGAGAAAACAAAAGACATTTTTTTGCGTCGGTCATTTTTCGATGTGTTTGTGTCAAATTCGTGGAGCAAAATCATTGAAAATAAATGTTCCACAAATCATAATGATTTTACTTTATGCAAAAGGGGTTTCGATTGGTCAAAACAATGTTTGTTATAGGCATTCTTCATTGTATGTTTAAATAAGTGTTTGTTTTTAGTTGTTCGCGCTAGCGAGCATCTAATGTAGAGCGAGTTTTGCAAGTCAGCCTGCTCTTAACTACGCTAGGCGGAGCGTCGTTGTATTGGACAATCGATATTGGCCAATGAGAGCGCACGCTTTGCATGAGCGACAGCACTACCTGCCGTAAAATTATGCAGACGACGAATGACGTACATGCCATACGCTAGGAGTGTCTGCTCTACTACGCTAGGAACGATAACCACCGCATCTGCCTGTTTATAATTCGCCACTGGTACACTGCAGAGTGCAGACAGCGAGTGTGTGTATGTAAGCAATAGTGTTTAACAGCTTGTGCGACGACATTGCCCAGTCTAGTGTGTAACAGCTTGTGCGACGACATTTTATCATTGAAATCAGTACATATTAGCTGCTTTCAGGGAAACGGGGCTTAATGCATGTCAAATAACATTAGCCTGTGCACACTGATAAGCATGTGCAATGCGCACAAGCTAACCAAGGACGACACTTTCTGATTTTTGGTATTTTTCGTTTAAAGAGAGTGTCTGGTACTGGGATGACAATTAATGCATATGCATTAAGCCCTGTTTTCCCAAAATGAAGCATAAAATATCTTTTTTATTAATGATTTGAAGAAAAAACACATCTCGACCTGTGCTTTAAGACACACTCTTTATAAATTTGAATGGGTTGTGTTTATTTAAAACTTGCGATATAAAAAGCTATAACATAATTTTGAAAACTGAGTTGCGTCTAAGATTATGCAATAGCGAACAACTTCAGTGCCTTCAGCGCTTTAATTTGTAACGTTTAAGCAACCCAAAGTTCTAAGATCCGTGTGCAGATTAATATGAATGAAATGTTTAAAGATCAATAGTATGCAAACTAGAATTAAGTTGTATCGGTGAAACCTTGTAATCATTGAAAAAACATGTGTAGAAACTCTTAATCCGTTGATCAATATTGGTTAAGAACATAGATTATCCCTTTCAAAAAAATTGATCCATTATAATTGCATTATTTATGATTCATTCATTCAATGATTTATAGCACAGATTAATTTTAAATAAGATTCATTGCATAACAAACTGAATTTATTATAAGGGGATAATTGTCCCGTCGAACAATTGAATTTCAATTAGATTAAAAAATGATCGTTGAACGTAATTAAACCGCATCAGCACCACATTATATACAATCCATCAGTTAAAAAACCCATATAAAAACAATCTTAATAGTTAATTGAATAATATGTTAACCACTTGGCTACATGAACACATACTTTTAAAGACACGTACTCAAGAAATGTTAGAACAAAACATCTTAAAGTAAGAAAAAACACTTTAAAAAAGTTTGACCGTTTCTTTATTAAAGGTTGTGTATTTAAAATAATGGGATCGCATCTAATATGAGCCGCGTTCGGGGTGAACTGGGTTAAATGCACAGGCTAATCAAGGACTACACTCTCCACCTAAACTGGACTTTAACTAAAAAGAGAAAATACCATAAAACAAACCTGTTGGGACAACACAGGCTACTCTTTGACCACACTTTGCGCACATGCATTAAGCCTAGTTTTCCCAGAACGAGGCTCCTATCATCTATTACATGATAAGCAAATGGTTTGGTAAATAAAAGCATACTTAGTTCCATCCAGTTTCAAGACATGTTGGAACTCTGACGGGTCCAAAAGCTACAGCAATATATGTCAAAGTATATATAAAAAATGAACTATATAAATATTTTTCTCTTTTTTTTGCAGGAAGTTTCATCCATATCACGGTCTGTATTTCATTCACACTGACTTGAACTTTGAGCACATGTGCCAGTAAAATGTCAAACGCAGGAATGTTAATATATCAGGATTGCAATATGGTTTGTACCCAAAATGGGAACTAAATGTTTATTTAATACTTTGACGTGGGTTGCGCTGCGTTCAAAAGACATGTGGTGCCTATAAATAATGCATTTTAAGTGATAACTTTGTGTGGCAACTTTAAATGGCAAAGGTTTGTTTGGTACAGTGTGATATGGTGCGAACGTTGATTGTTTGAACTAAATCAACCGATAGGATTAAAACGTCTACCGAGCAACAAAATGAGTCAGAACAGAACAGAACAGAACATATGTTGTATTATGACTTGCACAATGTACATCGTCAGTATAATAAAACTAAAAAATCATGATTAAGATTCATGTCACGTTAATCATATAATATATAATTTTAGTACATACGGTATACAATTAACTACATTAAGTCATATAATATATAATTTCAGTACATACGGTATACAATTAAGTACATACGGTATACCTGGTCTTTATTACAAAACATATTACATTTGATTATTTTATTCAAATATATTGTGTTAGTTCAGATTTTTTAAGTATGTTTCTTTATTTAAGACAGACATTGGCAATTGATTTTTGAAAAAAAGAAACAACAACATCCAAATTATTACACGGATGACACCCCGATGCGGGAAAAATTAACAAAAAACTCAGCCTTACTCTGTGAAAACGGGGCTTAATTAATGTGCGTACAAAGTCGTCCCAGATTAGCCTGTGAAGTCCGTATAGTATTTGTTTAAATACGTAACCTTTTACCTTTAATGAAGAAATGACAAAAATGTTTTTTTTTTTAAGTACGCTTGTCTGACAATTAGATATGTGTATGTTTTTGTTTTATTTCTTGAGTAGTTGACTTTAAAATTATGTTTTCATTATCATATAGCCACGTGCTAAACATATTTTAATAACTTCCTACGTTGTTTAGTAATTGATGTTCTAACTGATGGCTCCTTAACAGTATGGTGAAGTCGAATTTTAATTACGTTCAACGAGCACATTTTAAATGTTCGACGGGACAATAATCTCCATATAATATATTCAGTTTGTTACGTAATACATCTTTTTTGAAATACATCTTGTTTATAAATCATTCCACATCGATTAATTAGAAATAATACAATTGTAATGGATCGATTTCTTTTGAAATGGATAATCTATGTTCTTAATCAATATTGATAAATGGATTAAAAGTGTCTACACATGCATTAACCATGACTGAAATTATAAGGTTTCACTGATAAATCTAAAATCTATTGGACATACTATTCATCTGTTAACAGTTCATTCATATACATGTTTGACAAATGATTCGCAAATTTGCACTATAAAGTGTACCACGCACCTTAGAACTTTGGGTTTCTTTATCGTAACAAAAAAGAACAATAATGTAAACTAAATACATACTAGTTTCATATTTATGACCACTCGATACACTAATTAAACACTGTAGAATTATTTACATTCGTCGACATTAAATTTCGAAGTTTTGTAATAACTTGTTTGTGTACACGTTAATTCGTGGATTTCTTCTTTTTGAAAACAAAACATGATTTTGCGTCAGTTATTTTCCGACGTGTTTGTGTTAAAATCGTGGATGGGTCATTCCACGAAATCAACGAAATTTAATTGCCCACGAATAATAATGATTTTACAGTATTGCATTATGTCCTGGTACCAAGACTACGAAAATGATTAACACCATTCCTAATCTTAAAAATAATGAGACATGATGACAATTACAATGCTACAGTTTGAGCGTTAAATATACAGTAATTAAAATGAAGACATATCCCCGACAAGACCCTGCTTAACCGTCGGACATAGTTCGTAGTTTTACGTGGCAATGCGTTCAGATAGAGAAAATGAAGGATACCAATAGGGTTCGATATCAAAGGGCCCTTAGAAGTAAGGTCGAGCAGGCGTTTTATGAATCTTTGAAGTCTCAATTTAAGGAATTTCTGGTGAATCCTATTCGGGCTGCATTCTGTACAATGGTACGTGGGCAGTGTTTTGGTGTACAATCTATTATCATTACATGCATTTTGTTTTCAGCTGAATACGTCATTACTGTGCCCACTGTGCATAATGTGTATATGTGTGTGAATTTCGAAGTTTATGAGGTCCTTCCGCGCCTGAGGCCGCGTTATGTAAAGACCTGGAGTATGTCCCAGCACTCCTACATACCTTATGTAATTGCTAGACTTACGAACGTTGGCGAATTTTGAATTATGGCTGCAATTTTCAGCAAATTAGTTGTTACTGAAAGATGTTCAATGTTGGTGTGGTCATTTATTGGTCTTTATTTTTAATCGTATACAAAGTTCATTAAATAGTTTAAAAAATATTTTAATTAAAACATTGGTAAGATGATACATACTAACGAAACAAGTAATATAGAGCGAAGAAGCGCGTGAATAAAGGAAACCCTACACATATAACAATTAGCATTAATTGACAAGATATGCATATATGTGTCGTGTTCTGAGAAAACTAGGCATAATGCTTGTGCGTAAATTGTCGTACCAGATTAGCCTGTGCAGTCCGCACAGGCTAATCCGGGACGACAATTTCCGCTTTTATGGAATTTTTCGTTTAAATGATGTCTCTTCTTAGCGAAAATCCAGTTTAGGCGGAATGTGTCGTCCCGGATTAGCCTGTGCGGGCTGCACAGGCTAATCTGGGATGACAATTTACGCACAAGCAGTATGCCCAGTTTTCTCAGATCACGACACTTATGTCCTCACTACGATAGCAGTTACATGTGATCGTTTGTGATACTACGTTTTCTTCTTACTGTTTGATGCTTGCAAATAGTTTTCTAGTGGTGTCAAATACTTTGTATTATTTAATATGAGGCGACACGATAGAGCTTAAGTTGCAAGCGATCTCACATTCTGATCATATTAACATTAAAGTATGCCATCATTAAAAAAACGTGTAACATCATAATTGTTTGTTAATTAAAACTGGTTTTACAGAGCCTTTAATTAAATTAAAACACACGAATAATGATCGCAGAAAATCCTGTATAATTATACATATTAACAGTTTTCAACAGTTTATTAATACTCAGCACATACATATGTGATATGAGTTTACAAATATACAAACATAAAAATGCCTAGTCATGTGATATTTAAAGAAGTACAAACATATCTGACAACTTGAAACAAATGTACAGATACAAACAAACATGTTGATAATAAATAATAAATGCATTTTGTTTTTGAATTAATATTTATTTATATTTTAGGGGTTTTCCAGGTGGCTATTGTTAATACTTTTAAAGATAATTGTAATACATTTTTCAATATTATATCCAATATTGCACAGAACAGTTTCATTTTTCTGATTCATAAGTAAGTCGAATTTTACACAGTTTACGTTCGTTCGATATTAAGAGTCTTTTATCACCGAAAGACTTTCCACGCTATCAGCAGTTTGATTGTTTGCATTACGGTCGCGAAAACGACGCGGGATATTAAGTGCTTTACAGCGGACATATTACCCGTCATTGGTATGACCGAAAGTTTATTAAAACTTATACATATGTTCATCGTTTTAAGGCATACAATTTTAAATAATGTTTTATCAGAACAGAACAGGACAGAACAGACAGTTTATTGGACTTATACATAAGTACCTCATCTTTAATTCATATAATCATACATAAAGTAATGTATACCACGTGTCAATATATTATATTGTTTACCAATTTATAACAGAAACAAACATCTTAATAATTTCAATGAAATTTCGAGACAAAAAAAGAACAGAATACAACGATTTGAAGAAGGAGATTATACCAATTTCAAAAGTAGTCATGATAACATATAACTTTTCATTTTTCAATCATGTATTTTTATTTTTTTTAAATTATATTCAATATCGCAAACGTTCGTTTTAAAGAGACTAGAGTAGTCAAAAAATTAAATAAATACGTAAACCCATCCATAATTGAAATGGAAAGCGATTTGCGCGTGATTGGTCTTTGTGATAATTAACGATTACTTTAAAATCATTTATATTCCACGGTGCCTATACCACGTGACTTTTTAAGATTGTGTTGGGAGAATAAAGCGCGACCAAGTTAACATTTTTAAGGATGTCTTTTTAAATATTTCACCATTTTTAATGGGATAAAGTGGAGAGCCCGCTCATTCGTGAGAGTTTTCTATAGGTATCATGATTTTTTTAAACAAATAAGTCTCTTTTCAGTAAAGCGCAACCGCGCGTGTGAACGTTTAGAAAAATGTCGGATCAGTATGGGAACTTCATATGACATGGGTCGCGCTTTATTCTCCCAAAACAGATCTTAAAAAGTCACTTGGTTAATGCACCGTGTATTCGTCAGCATGAAATTCATGGATTTCTGATTTCGGAGGAAAAGGCAATTTGCTTTAGTCATTTTCCGATGTTTTGTGTTAAATTCGTGTATTGGTTAACACGCGAAATCAACGCAAATCAATGTCCCACGAATAAGAATGATTTAACAGTATTTTAAACAAGGCCAAATACGAGTGGTTATAATTGCTTTCCTCAATTTAACAATATCCGATACTCCTGTGCAGTATTTAATGTGGACTTTGCACAAAAGATACGATAAGTAAATGATACATATATCAAATAATACCTCTCGGTCGTTGAACGTGATGGGAATAAAAACGAAATATGGGCCAGTATTGACAAAATACGTACATTTGCTATTTCATAATTCCGGGCCGTGTTTCGGTCGTTGTGACATGAATGAGTTCGCCCCACGACTCAGTTTTTAACTGAGTCAGAATGAACAAGCGTTTTTCAGAATGTTATGAATGTACGGCAAATAGCCAGTCCGACATTGTTCATGTATTCGCACAGGCTAATCAGGGGCGAAACTTTCCGCTTTCATGGAATGTTACTTTTAAAGAGGTATCTTCTAAACGAAGATCCAGTTGAGGCGGAAAGTGTCGTCCTGATAAGACTGTGAGGACCACACAGACTAATCTTAGATCTACTTGACGCACATGCATTAAACACAGAGCGCGTCTCACACGCATATATGTTTAGGAAGAGGCTAACCAGAAATGTTTTTAATTCCAAAGGACTCTTCTTCGAATCAATCGCAAAGTTCTACTGTGTCCTCTATAATATCGCATTCGACGCTCACAGTATAAGCATTTGGTAAATACACTTATAATGACCACGCACTTAACAATGTCAACCAACTGTACATTTTTTACTGAATGCATTTGCCAAGGAAAACGTTTGCACCATGCTCGCCAATATTACGATTAAAAATCGTAATTTTCGCTTTCACGACAAATGCAGAATTGTAAAGGTCAGAAACAATGACGAAACATAATTACAACCTTCCGGACCCAATTAAATGTATCTTCACTTAATTGACTGTGGTTTAATCTTACGAAATAAAAAAAGGAAAACGCGCGGACATAAGCGTGTATTATTTTTGAAAACAGTTGTAAGCCTCCAATGTTCGTGTTCCTTTACGTAGTCAAATGCCTGTTTCGAGAAAATTATCTAGACCCATTTAAATTAAAGTTCCATGCGGGTTGGCTTCCAACCGCAATGTTAATTGCACCGTTCGGTGTTCTTTTGAGGTTCGCAGATTAACAACTGGAAAATTAAAAGATCGTAAAAATTCACTTCACATTATCTTTAATCAAGACTACCTATCTGTTCCGATTTACAATGCTGACGCTAATATGTAAACGATATCGAAACTGTGTTACGGCAGGGAAGGTGGTTTTAAGGGTGTGGTTTCAGAGATAAACCCTCGCGTCTGCTGCGGCCATTCCCGGATTAGTTAGTTTAAACCTATTTATTTTAGCTCGATTGCATCGAAAGCCTATGGCTTATTTTAAACGCTCTCGAGTCCGTTTCCTGGTACTTGGTGTATATGGGGGAGATCTAAAGAACGCCCCACAGTGGAGATCGAACCCATGACCTCCCGATCGCTAGGCGGACACCATATCCATTACGCCACGGTCCCGGATTACTCATTAGGCAGAGTAGGCAACTGCCTATGGGCCCCGCGACTTTTAGGGGCCCAATGAGACCGTGACGAAAGATTTGTTTTACTACAGTGATTGTTTTCTTGCATTCTTAANCGAAATAAACGAAAATGAACATATTCTGGGGACACGGTCGGGCGACCGGAAACGGACCTATTTTTTTATTTGGCCTAGGCCGACTAGGGGTCCAGGCGTGGGGCCCTAAAGTTTCACTGCCTATGGGCCTCCACGGTGCTCATCCGCAGTAAAACACCTAAAGTATATTCCGTATTATTATTATCACTATTATATACCTATACTCGGCATGAAATACAAAAGACAAGATAACATTGCCATGTTTTACACTGAAACATCTTTTTTTACCGATGCTTGAAAAAAACACTTCAGTTCTATGGCGTCATGAATGTTGACGTCATAATGACGTCTTTAGAACATGCGTTTGTAAGTGTAGTTCATCACTATATTATTTGGATGCTCCGAATTATTACATTAATTTTTGAAATGGTGAATTGAAAGTTATGGAAACGTATATGATACACCCTGATGCTGTGATGATGTCAAAATTCTATGACGGCATGATATGAAAAAGGTGTCATGTCGTAAAAAAATAACTCAACGTGTCATTTTCACAAGAGCATGACACCAAAAATTATGTTGATGTGTCGACTTAGGATAAGATTTCAAGACTGAAAGAACCCGCATGTTAACAGCATAAATCTCTGACGATCTTTTATTCTATTTTACTTGGACTTGGACTTGTAGATCTTCTACAAAACTATGACGACATACCAGGTTATTTCACAGTAAGTCGTTATAAAATATCTGGCATGTCCATATTATCGGGGTGTAGCATATACGTTTCCGTAGAAACTCCATACAAAAGTCCTGGTTTTCCAGACGTTTACTACGGAAACCGATTTTTCACTGTGAGATACGGAAATCTGATCTGTATTTGATACCAAAAATATACCAGCATTTTAGTCAGAATAAGATCTCTTATCTGCTGGCTTCTAATTTGACCACAATTGTGACATGTTGACGCTCGTTCAAGTATTTATTACTGAAACGTCCTAATGGCGAATAAAGGCCATACGTAGGTCGCCATGTCGCTAAGTATCAACACGCGACTGGTGGTACGGGACATTTCTGCTTTATGTTCTTGAATCACTTCGAAATCTTAGACAAAGTGTCGTCTGCTATTCCTTAACATGGTTCCGACTATTTCAGATTTATGAGATAGGGTTTCCTTTGCATTTGCAGATCGGCTTAGAGTTATTAACCACGCCAACACTGACGTCCTTCCTTTGTCTGGCGTTCTATATTACTTTATTACGTTCTTTACTACAACAACAACAACTACTACTAACACAACCACTGCTTTTGCTGCTGCTGCTGCTGTTGCTACTGCTACTGCTGCTAGTAGCCGAAGTAGTTGTAGTTCTACACAGTACTCCTGTGGTCTATCCACAAAGCTCTTGTTCGGAGTCAAACACTAGAACAGATGTTCCTTAACCAATCTATGCCTAGCGTCTACAAACAAAGGCCTAGGCAAACAGCGTAGACCCAGATGAGACGCCGCACAATGCGGCATCTCTCATCAGGGTCTGCGCTGTTTGCTTAAAGGAATTTCTGTAAGAAATATTCTAAATATAGAAATAAATATACTAGACATCCCAAATTTTGGAAATAAATTGATCCAATTTAGAAGGATGGGAGAGTCCACTAGGCATAAATGGGTTAAAGCGAGCGTCATCCATCGTTAATGTTCATAAACAAATTAGACAGTATTTTTAACTTGCCATTCCTACGTATAATGCATTGTATCTCACCTTAACATCGTCAACGGAACGGATGTCACGTAGGGAAAAACAAACGATTTAATTGTTCTTACTATATTGGGAACACAACCGCAAACAATAATGTCGAAATAACTTTCTATAAATAAAGACTTTTCAATACTGTAAAAACAACAGAAGCAATAAAAGTTCATTGAAATATTTCCTGCATACATAATCGTTGAAATAAAATCATGAAGAACATATAAATTAACCATTAATTGTTTTGTAATGAATTAAAACTGTTATGACAGACTCAAATTAGACACGACTAAAATAGCAAACATTGTTATTGTATTGCGTTAAGAATGACATATCAAAAAGACATACAAAAAAGCATTGTTCAAATTTGTAAACAATTCTGAATTAGAAATGGTTGAAATAAAATAATTTTAAATATGGTATAACACTGTTACGGAATACCGTTAGGGCCATCGTGGTTACAAATTAAAATCCAGAGGGCGAGAATGCGAGAACGCGATGGCGAGAATGCGAGAACGCGATAGTACGATGACGAAAACGCGACAATGCGATGACGACAGTGCGACAATACGATGGCGAAAGTGCGATAGTACGATGGCGAGAATGCGAGAACGCGAGAGTACGATGACGAGAATGCGACAATATTGACGCCAGTGCGACAATACAATAGCGAGAATGCGAGAACGCGATGGCGAGAATGCGAGAACGCGATAGTACGATGACAAAAACGCGACAGTGCGATGACGACAGTGCGACAATACGATGGCGACAGTGCGATATTACGATGGCGAGAATGCGAGAACGCGAGAGTACGATGACGAAAATGCGACAATAAGATGACGACAGTGCGACAATACGATGGCGAGAATGCGAGAACACGATGGCGAGAATGCGATGATACGATGGCGTCAGAACGATATGACTATCGCATTGTCGCCATCGCACTATCGCTATGTCGCCATCGTATTGTCGCACTGTCGCATTGTCGTCATCGTTTTATCATGTTCTCGCATTCTCGCCATCGCGTTCTCGCATTCTCGTCATCGAACTCTCGCGTTCTCGCATTCTCACCCCCTGGATTTAAATGTGTAACCACGATGGCCCTAACGGTATTCTGGACACTGTTAATAAGACGATGTTTGTCTGAAATATCTTTTTAGGAACATTTTATGTAAATGAATACGTTAATATTATGTTATATAACAGTTGACATTTGCAAAACTGGTCAAATTAAACTAATTCCTTGCATAAATTATCAAATCGGACATTTTATCAACTATATGAGTACATTTGTTTTAATAAGCAAATAAAAGATAAGCAGTGAGGGTAATAGCTTTTCTACATTTTGTAAGCAAATTTAATAGTATTTTGACACAACCATTCTTTGTCGAGTTGACAGTATATACAGTTGGAATCGATAAGCTGCTAAAATGGTTTTAGTTTAAATGGTTTCGGATTAATATGTGTCGTGTTCTGAGGAAACTGGGCATAATGCTTGTGCGTAAATTGTCATCCCAGATTAGCCTAGGCAGTCCGCACAGGCTAATCAGGGACGACAATTTCCGCTTTATGGAATTTTTCGTTTAAATGATGTCTTTTCCTAGCGAAAATCCAGTTTAGGCGGAAAGTGTCGTCCCGGATTAGCCTGTGCGGACTGCACAGGCTAATCTGGGATGACACTTTACGCAAAAGAATGTTTCCCAGTTTTCTCAGAACACGCCTCATACTCAAATCACCATATATGACCATCTTCATGCGAATATGGGTCTTATGGCACATTTCGGCGAGATAGCTCTAGCCCAGCCTGTGCCTCCGCGTAGCATGGTCAGGAGCTACCTTGTTCGCTATAAAGTCATACACGGTAACGCGGTCTCATTAGCGGACAGGGTAGCTCCTGAACAGACTGTGTGGATGGCATAACTTCCATTTTCGAATGACGTGGGTCATATTTTTCAATGAACTGAGCTCATATGTCTTGTATGAAAGGTTCTGCTTGATTTAATGCTCGCAGATCAATCGATCTGAACAGAAATGATCTTTTGTGGAATGTCCTTTAATAAAATGGTCTTAACTGATCTCAGCCGAAATGATCTTTGGTGGAAAAATTCTTTAATGAAATGGTCTTAACTGATCTGAGCCGAAATGATCTTTGGTGGAATGACCTTTAATGAAATGGTCTTAACTGATCTGAGCCGAAATGATCTTTGGTGGAATGTCCTTAAATGAAATGGTCTTAACTGCTCTGAACAGAAGTGATCTTTGATGGAATGTCCTTAAATGAAATGGTTTTAACTGATCTGAGCCGAAATGATCTTTGGTGGAATGTCCTTTAATGAAATGGTCTTAACTGATCTGAGCCGAAATGATCTTTGGTGGAATGTCTTTTAATGAAATGGTCTTAACTGTTCTGAGCAGAAAAAATCTTATATTTAAAAAAATGTCGATGGAAATTTCTTTTAGCACAAGAAGAATGGGGCGGATGCGCTATAATACGTTCTATACAAAATGCCAAAATGAGTCGTGTTCTCAGAAAACTGGGCATAATGCATGTGCGTAAAGTGTCGTCCCAGATAAGCCTGTGCAGTAAGCCTGTGTGGACTGCACAGGCTAATCTGGGACGACACTTTACGCACATGCATTATGTCCAGTTTTCTCAGAATACGACATATATAGTCAAAGTAAGGACCGTTTTCAACATGGCGAGAATAGAGGAAGTTTCTTATTGGAAAAATCAGGCGCGGTGAGGTCACTGATTTGTTCGACAGGAATTCTGTTTGTTTGCCCAATATTGATAAGAAATCGATCGTGGAGGCAATTACAAATTCTCGGTCAAATCCTGATAGGGCTCATTATTTATTGTCCCCTAGTCGTGCCAGTGCCAATGTCAAATAAAATACGGATACAAGAAAAAACGTTACCTCTAATGTATTGGTTGAATTTGCGGTCAAGTTTGCGTTTTTTATCGCGGTATAATACTTGAAACCCTCAAAATACCCTGATAAAACTGGCTTTATTGTGTAAAAATGACCACTGGCTTTAATTATTATTGTGAATGTATCGAAAGAAATACAGAACTGGCGCTGTCAAGTGGACGGGATGGTACAACGTCGGTAAAAAAAAGTGGAACTGTAAACGAGCCTCGCTCTGGGAACAAGGGGTTTAATGCATGTACGTAAAGCGTCGTTCAGATTAGACTTTGGAGTCCGCACAGGCTTATCAAGGACGATACATTCCGCCTTCACTGGATGTTCGCCAATAAGAGACTTCCTTTAAACGCAAAATTCTATAAAAAGCTGAAAGTCTCGTCCCTAATCAACCTCTGCGGAATACGCAGGCTTATCTGGAACTACATTTTACGGACGTGCATTAAGCCCCGTGTTCCCAAGGCGTGGTTCAACAGAAAAGGCCGGTACAGGTGCTTTATGAAACGATTGCATCTTAATTACAAACAAGAGACGTGAAAGCGTTACAACAGAAAGATTAAAAATAACAACACGAACGAAGTACCTACTCGGAGCTGATGGGGAAGTAATTGGCCATAACACTCGAAATACAATGCTCTGTGCACATTTAAAATTCTGTAACAATTTTCCAAATACACAGAGCGGGAGCATTCTTTTGAAACCAGATCTTTGAAAAATCTGGAATTTTATGACAATCGACCCCGGTTTTTATTGCCCACGAATTACTCGGTGCACTTAGGCAAAGTAACCTTTTCTAAACCAGAAGGTTTTCGTTAATAAAGTTATGCACACTAATCTTGTACATGTTTGACCCGCTTTTTCCCGCAGTGGGTCATTAGAACACAGCAACAAAATACCGCAACTAACAAAATCACACCCAACTACGGCCTGTTCTATAACCAGTGTAAGTACTGTTCTCATTGCCATTACTTTATCTATCATAACGAAAACGTCGAATAATGATAACACTCATAGTAAATATTACGCCAGTTAAAATGATGACGACGACATCGAGGATTCAGTTAATGCATATTTAATGATATTGCTATTTTTTTTTTTGCCGTTAATGATGACGATGAAGATGATAAGAACGTCGACGATAAGAATGGGGATTATGGAGATAATGCTGACGGTGATGAGGATAATGATGATTACAATGGCACTGATAAAAATAATGATAAGTCTTGTGGTGATAAGGTAGATATGAGCCTCGTTATGGGAAAACCGGGCTTAATGCATGTGCGTTAACTGTCGTCCCATATTAGCCTTTGCAGTCCGCAGTGGCTAATCAGGGACGACGCTGTCCACCCTTTAGTTGATTTTCGCTTAAAAGAGAATTTCTTTAAATGGAAAATGCCATACAAGCGGAAAGTGTCGTCCCAGATTAGCATGTGCAATACGTACATGCATTAAGCCCGGATTTACAAGAACGGGACTCATAGATACTGATTAAATAATCCATACCAGTAAAATCTTCGTACTAACAACTTCTATAAAGCCAGAAACGTGTCTCTTGATAATATGCTCGCTCTGTGAAAAGAGGGTTTAATGCCTGTGCGTAAAGTGTCATCCCAGTTTACTCTGTGCAGTCCACAAAGGCTAATCAGGGAAGACACGTATCGCCTAAACTAGATTTTTGCTAAGAACAGACTTTCTTTAAACGAAAAATATCATAAAAGCGGAAAGGGTCGTCTCTTATAAGCCTGTGCGGACTGCACAGACTAATCTGGGACGACACTTTACGCACATGCATTAAACCCCCTTTTCATATTAAATGTGAACGAATCACAGTCTATCGACTTACACAATACAGCTTAATAAGAACGGGCTAATCTTCTACCACGATTAATAAATCCATTAATCCTTCAAATATATCATGTACATAAATACAGGGTCCTTCATAACTACACTGAGAGTTGTGTTTTTATTCGCAAACCGCAGTTGAGTTCTTAAATGAATGAGTCTCGCTCTGGGAAAACGTGGCGTAATGCATGTGCGTAAAATCTCGTCCAGTATTAGCCTGTGCAGTCCGCACAGGCTTATAAGGCACGACACATTCCACCTTAATTTGATTTTCGCTAAAAGGAGGAACTTCTTTGAAACAAAAAATACCATAAAAAACGGACTGCACAGGCTAATCTGAGACGACACTTTACGAACATGCATTAAGCACCGTTTCCCTAGAGTGAGGCTCAAATTCATTGAATAATTTAGACGCGTGCCCATTTAGTCAAGTGTAACCCAACCCTCCCGTTCCGAGATAAATCGATTAGCAAGATCCTTTTAATGAAAAGCATTCCGAAAATGCAGATCAGATATGAGAAGATACGAATGAAGGCACGTTAATTAAAGCCGCGCGAGGAAGCCGCGCGAGGTTGTCAGTATTATGTGTCATGAGATAGAGCTGAGATCGCTCGACTCAGAGCGCGCGCTGTTACATATTCATTACTGTGCTCATCGCGTTCAAACTTTAAATATTAGTCGGAAGAACATATTGCATCGCATTTATAGCATATTCATTTTTTTCTATACTTTCTAAACTTGTAATACGTATAAACCATTAACAGAACAATAAAACATACATCTGATCGGGCATTAAAAGAAACTAATTACACTACACATTTAGCAAATTAGTAAAAAATAAACAACTTTAACTTTACTTGGGTAATTATATATTTTTTGTTGATGAATACATATGATCCTCGCTCTGGGGAAAAGGGTTTTTATTACATGTGCGTAAAGTGTCGTCCCAGTCCGCACAGGCTAATCAGGTACGACACTTTACCATTTTATGGTATTGTTCGTTAAAAGGAAGCATCTCCTTAGCGTTAAATCAGTTAAGGCGGAAAGTGTCGTCCCTGATTAGCCTGTGCGGACGACACTAAACGCACATGCATTAAACCCCGTTTTCCCGGAGCGAAGCTCATATCTTCATATTTGCACTTACATGTTGTTTCTTCGCCCAGGATGATCAGTGCCTCTTGTTGAGGCTCGTTCTCTGCGTGCACGTCTTTCTCTTGCATTTGAGAACTCTCCACACGCGTCGGCTGGAGCGCGTGCTTTTGTTCAGTGTCTTTTGGCCCCATTGCTATTAAATTCACACTGTGTTGAAAACCTCCAATCTCAGGTAAATCGTCGAAATCGCCTTTGGGCATCTTCACCGCATCATTTCTCGCTAGTTCTCTCAGAATCTGGTTCTTGATGATTTCCGTGGCCCTTTCTCTTTGGATTTTCCAGTGCATTTGGTCGAATTCTTGTGAGCACGTTATATCAATCATCCAGAGAAGGTTAAGTAGCAGCAAGTAATTTCCCCAAAGCGACATCGTACACCGCTTACACTGTCAAACCGCAAGATAAATTATTTGTTCCTCTTACTAATTAATTATTCGCCGCTGTCAAATTAATATTGTGTGTTTATGGCTTTAACTTGTATTGTCTTTTTATATCACGGCCTTGGCTATAGTACAGTCTAGTAAGTACGCCATATATTATTCGTGACACCGACCGTATAAGTTAATTGTCAGTGCCTTGAGTTTATTTACTTGAGACGTTTAAGTTTATACTCGAGAAGTTAAAACGTGTCAACGAATTCCTTAAAATCACCCTCAACGAGTTTGCATGGTGATAATGCAAAAGTCTCAGATATCAAATATTTCGTAAATAACACAAATAGTTACTTTACATGTGATCGCTGTATACAGAAACACATGTGTCGAATCAGCTGGTTTAGTTATGAGATAAAATACGTTTTGGAAGAGCTTCAGTATCGATACGACACGTTGATAAAACTCGTTGTCTCAGGTTATTTCGATTTGAGTTGCACTTCAAGTACAAAACCTCATTGTCATAAAACAGCAATTATGTGCCATGTATTTATTCATGTATTAATTAATTATTATATTTTTTTTATAACTGAATAATTAATGTTAATTTTACATTAAAGTCCACAATGAGTTTAATGTTATCTTTAATCTCTCATAATCAAAATTAACGAATAAATATACACGTATAAAGCGTCCATGTGTAAAATGCAAGCCGACGTATAAGATCCCGCCGTCGATGTACGTGTTCCACGCGGTATATCCGACCTATCACAGAGCGTCGTGGAGAGGTAATGAATCCAACAGTCCGATCAGCAGCAGACACCCCCATTGCCCATCACCGCTTGACCACTGGGCGACGCTTGCATGACAGGTCACGTGTTGGACAGCGTCTTCCTGAAACGCCGAAGAATAGTCGAATGTAAGTAACGTATCGGAAAACTCCTCGCTCTTATATAAGCCTACTTTCCTTTTTATTCCGATATTTTATTCCAAGCGATGGCCTTATAAAACTGTTACTCCGTTACGATCCCACTGGTGTCTGTTTTACCAATAAATATTTCTGACGGACTCTATGTTCCAAAAGAAGCCTTTTTACACTGCCAAATGACTCAGCCCTCCGTGGTGTCTTATATAGAAATTCCGTCTGTTATCATGACATTTTGAAAACGGGAACATTCTGTCCGAACACTCCTAGTCATTTTTACATAAAATTTACATAAACCATTCGCTCCATTAGTCTGCGAATGACGTAAAAAAATAAACGCACATAAAAAAACACGTCTTCTTTCCCTTAGCTATTTAATTCATATGTAAACAGCCTGTTAAATTACAGCCAATGAAAACACGCGCGTGCTGTTCACAACCGCATTTTTTATCTTCTCTTACTTTCCCACAGATTTCATTCATGAAAACACGAACAAACGCGCTTCGTTTTGTTTCCACTCTGAACAAATACTAGACAATGCTTATTAATCGATCAAAAAGTGATCCCACAGCGTCTAACAAAAGGTGTGATACGGTGTTACACGCGTTAGCTCGTTTCAAGCTATCATTGTACCGCGATAAGCGATATCTACTCGCTATTTAACTTGTATAGGTTTAATATTTTATGAATAATGAAAAACGTCTTATCGAACTGACGATTAAAGCAGCGAGTGCCCTAAGTAGTAAAGACGCATGACGGGCGCATAAGGTTTAAACTATGAGCCTCGCTCTAAGAAAACGGGGTTTAAATGCACTCACGTTAAGTGTCGTCGAAATTAGCCTGTGCAGTCCTCACAGGCCTATCAGGGATGACATTTTCCGTTTTTACGGTATTTTTCGTTTAAACATATCTTCTGAGCAAAAATCTAGGGTAAGCGGAAAGTTTCGTACCTGAATAGCCTGTGCGAACTGCATAGGCTAATTTGTGACGATACTTTACGCATATGCTTTTTAACCCCGTCTTCTTAGAGCGAGGCTTATATTCATTGCTTAAACGCACTTTGTGTTTCATTATGGCGTTAAATGGAATGTTAACTGGTAACTGAAAACAGTGAACGGGTTTTTGAAAACTTGATAGATTACGTTTTTAGAATGAATTACTTAGTGCAATTGTGTTAATATGCAAGGGAATACATACATCTTGATATGAATACATTACGTAGCCGGTCTATATTTGACTTTCAATATAAAGCTTATGTTGTAATTAAATGTACGTTTACCTCGTCACCTAAGTAGCATCTGCATATCAATGATAGCATGATCTTTATCACGTCAGAATATGAATGTCTGCTTAAATATTGGGATGTGTATCGTGAAAGCGTAACAATTGCCCGAAGTCAATTGAAAACAGATTTGAGTCGTGCTCATGGAAAACGAAGCTTAATGCATGTGCGAAAAGTGTAGTCCGCTTATGCTAATCTTAGACGACACTTTCCGCTTCTATGGAATGTTTCGTTTAACGAAAGTTTCTTCTTAACGAAAATCCAGTCTGGGAGGAAAGTGTCGTCCTTGATTAGCCTGTTCATACTGCACAAGCTGATATGGGACGACATTTAACCCTTTGTGTGCTGGAACCGGATTTTGAAGGCCTTTGCAAACAGTTTGGATCCAGATGAGACGCCACAGAACGTGGCGTCTCATCAGGATCCAAACTGTTTGCTATTCTGATAGTATTCTTTAAAACAAAACAAAGAAAATGCTAATTTTAAAATTTCAGCAGACGACATTTTAGCAGACGACAAATTTCCCAGCATGCAAAGGGTTAACACCTATGCATTAAGCCTGTATTCACATAGCGCAGCTTATTAAGAAAGAATAACGAGGTCTGTTATTAAAGACAAGGGGCAATGTTTGTACAAGACGGTAGACTGTTTGCCAAACACACCGCAGCACAAAACATAAAGTGTTTAAAATTGTGATCAACGCTTTGAAACTGTCCATGTCATAATTACGTGCTTAACGTTACAAATGGACATTGCCAGGCGATGAAAGAGACAATAAAAATGAGCCGCGCTCTGGAAAACGGGACTTAATGCAGGTGTGTAAAGTGACGTCCTAGCTAAGCCTGTGCAGTCCGCACAGGCTTATCAGGGACGACACTTTCCTCTTTCATGGATTTTTTTGTTTAAATGACAACTTTTCTAAACGCAAATACAGTTAAGGCTGAAAGTTCATTCCTGATTAGCCTGCGAGGACTGCACAAGCTAATCCGGGACGACACTTTACGCTGATGCATTGAGTCCCGTTTTCCCATATCATATCGGAGAATGTTTCTGCCAAATCGAAATTTGGAAAACGGGCGATTGGTAATATGAGTCAATGTTTGCTTGGGATACAGGTACAAGTTGAAGTAAAAGTTTAACGTTTTAATAACCATTTTGACCACAAGGATATCATTACAGTTTTGATTGCTGACGTACCTCAAAGTATGTGTTGGTTATTTAACTTATAGATGTGTCCTTGTGCAAACGTCGCTCATTATCCGCTATATCACTATTACAAGTGCAGATTTCGCTAACCACAAACTTACGAACGCCTACTAGATGACTTGGTCGCCATCAAATACTCGACTGTGTGTCTTAGCTTAACCACTTTAGTTATCGTAAGATCGTTTGACTGTCTTGTTTACATACCGGGCTGAAACTGTTAAATTACGCCCTTTTCATGATTTAAACAAATTACCAATGTCCATCCCACACCTATGCATGATCAATAACATTTATCAAACATTGCAATCGTTGTGTTGTGCATAGTGCAACCTTCCTTAAAAAAATATACAGACTGACTTGTTTACATACAGGGTTGTAACTGTTAAATTACGCATTTTTATGATTTAAAAAGTAATTACCATTGTCCATCCCACACTAATGCATGATCAATAGCATTTATCAAACATTTCAATCGTTGTGTTGTGCATAATGCAACCTTCCATCGAAAAGAAAATACAGACACCAACCATTAACATCGAACGAACATCGAAACGGATAAGGAAACCAAGTAAACAAGGGACGGTAAAAATCATGATCCACTACGACGCCTACGTTATACTGTTACCATTACCGATGTGACCGTTAGCAAAACAGGCCTGGAAAATGTACTTGTTTTGTTTCATTTCCTTTCGTGTGTTTGTTTCTAGATATTACACTGTTGGCAGAAGCGGTCGCCTTCAGAGATTGTTATTGTGGACACACTTATCGTTGCAAGCTGCGGCTGCGATTCAGAAAGTCAAAGCTAAAAAAGGTCGTTCAAAATAATCAAATGTCACTTCAATTGCCCGAGCGCTGGAACCGAATTTTAAAGGCCTTTGCAAACAGTTTGGATCCAGATGAGACGCCACAGAACGTGGCGTCTCATCTGGATCCAAACTGTTTGCTATTCTGAAAAAAAATCGAAGAAAATGCTAATTTTAGAAATTCAGCAGACAACATTTTAGCAGACGACAAATTTCCCAGCATGCAAAGGGTTATATTCCATTTCAATTTACCGCGAGGATATCCAAACATTTTTGAGTGAATTGCGATCATGCATCGCATGTGAATGATCAGTTTAGGTTTAAAATCATACCATTCATTACATGAGGGTTTGAACAAAAATATGTTATTTAAAGGTGTCACTCCACCCTGTATTCACACCGTGTATATTAACTTGTTTGTAGCGAGACCTCAAAACACCACCATCATCCGGGTATGCGCACCAACATCAAACTTCAAAGACGAGGAGATTGAACAGTTTTATAAGGAGTTTGAACGCATCATAGCCAAGGTCTATATAAAATACATCCTTGTTGTCCAAGGCGACTGGAACACCACGGTTGGACAAGACGCGTACCAAGACGGGCCATTGACATTAGGTGGATTTGTAAAAGGAGAGACCAACGACAAAGGGCTGCAACTTCTTGAGTTCGCCAGAAGCCAACAATTCACCATTGCCAACACGTTGCATCCTCACAAACCATCCAGGAGAGGTACATGTCATGATCCAAACGGGCAAGTACACACACAGATCGACTTCATACTGGCGATACAACAGTTTAAATCCAGCATCAACAGTTCTAACACAATAACATTTGATTACGCAGACATCCGAAGTGACCAAGACTTAGTGCCCACCACCATCAATCTGAAGTTAAAGAACAAGCGCAATCACAAGAACCGTCGCATAACATTTGACTTGGAGAAACTAAAACATTCAGGGATAGCAAAGGCATTTAAAGCACAGATAGGTGGCACGTTTGCAGCCCTGAACATCTTAGACAGTGACATCGCCAACATAACAAACAACATCTTTGAAGTCCTGCTGTCATAGGCCGAAGACGTTCTTGGGAAAGGAGTAGGAAGAACAAGCCACGAGTGACACTCAAGATCATAATCCTCCTCGACAAAAGACGAGAGCTGAGGCATGAGATGTACAACAACAAGGAATGTAGAACAGAATACCAGAAGGCGATTAGGGAGGTGAGGAAGAAGATAAAAGATGCAAAGAAGGAGCGGATTGCTGAACCATGAAACAACGATAGAGATGAGCTCTTCAACGCAAAGAGATTACCAAATATAGCAGTGAGAAGACCTACAGCACCCTCAAGATCCTAACGCAGACCAGTCAGCCCAAGGCCAGTGTTAAATTAGACGCTGACGGTAACCTCCTGGCTTTGAGTGACGCATTCCTACACAGATGGACTAAATACTGCAGCGATCTCTGTAATTCCAGACCAGAAGTGGACGACAGTCCGTCCATAATACAGTCAGAGGCGAAGGAGATGGTGTGCCGTCTGAGAGCAGGAAATCTCAAGGAGTGGAAAACGTCTTCTTTAGAACGGAGAAAAAGGGACGACTGCAGCAATGACGGGAGGAGAAGATCTGGGAGAAGAAGAAGTGGTGCAAGGAGAGGATCCGGTCTCTTGTCATGGCAGTATCAAAACAGGGCAAACCTAAGCTTTATAAAAATGCACGCATCATAAGCGTCACTAGCCAGCCAAAGTCATGTCTACGCATCATCCTTAACTAATTAGAAAGCAAGGCTGATGATCTACTGGTGGTAGAGCAGGCTGGAATAAGGCGGAGCACACTAAAACATATTTTAAACTGCAGAGTCATCGTGAGAAACACCTGCAATACCAACGTGAGCTTATCCACGGCTTCATCGACTTTAAGAAAGCCTTTGACCGCGTGTTGCATGATGGCCTATAGCAGGTTCTGAGAGAGTTCAATATTGACAAAGGGCTGGTGCACGTCATCTAAGCACTATTAGGAAACGCCAACAACGCAGTACTTCTAAATGTACAGAAGGGTTACTTCTTCAGGACATCAGTGAGCTACCGTTTGGGATGTCTGCTCTCTCCCGCTCTGTTTAACCTTGTTCTTGCGAACACAAGGTAGGAAACCCTCCGTGATTGCCACCCCTTTATCTTATTTGGTGAAAGACCCATCTACAACTTGAGATTTGCTTATGACATTGATCTCTTGGGTGGCACTAGCAGTGAACCCCAAGACCTCACCAACAAGCTCTGCGAAAGAGCAGGAGCATAATGTATGGAGATCAATACGGAGAAATCGAAGATCATGGTGAACACGAACAACAGCAGTGCAAACATCACCATGAACGACGAGAAGCTGGAAGAAGTGACCAGCTTCAAGTACTTGCTCAGCCCTTTCCTTTGTAAAGGGCTGTACCAGTACCGCTGCGGTCCGAATAAGAATTGCCAAAGCGACCGCAGCGATGACCAGACTGAGCAGGTTGTGGATGAGCATTAGATTCCCCAACAACTTAAGTCTCTAGACGTCCCTTGAAGTCTACATTCTACTGCACGGCTGCGAGACCTGGACGCTTCACGCGGAAACAGAGCGCATGATACAGGTCTTTGAACACAAGTGTCTCCGAAGACAGCTACGCATCACCTACATGGAACACACTACCAACAAGTTCGTCTGAAACATGCCTGCAAAACTTATAGGCCCTCAAGAGTCCCTCTTTCGTCAAACGACGAAAGGTGGCTTGGTTTGGACACGTCACCAGGCACGACTCTGCGTAAGACTGTGCTCAAGGGCACGCTAGAGGGAGGGCGCCATCGAGACCGTAAGGAGAAAAGCTGGATGGACAATTTGAAACAGTGGAGTTCCTCCCCATGAATAAGATACCCTCAGCAGCAAACAGCAGACCTGAATGGCGGAGGATCTCCGTGTCGTCTTCCCTCATGTCCCCCTAACGGCCAGAACGGTCAATGGAATGCTGCTGGTGATGATGCACATTAATGCGTATACATAATGCGTTTTCTAATCATAATTTCAGTTAATGCAACCCATTATGAACTAAATGCGCCGAAAATACACACACCGCTTGACGAAACAAATTAGTATATCAATATTTTACACGCCAAAAATATGAAAGATAGCGTTTAAGATTAACGATAACGTATTTTAATGTTTCGACCCCAGGTTCGTTCATACACAATGCGGGCCGTTAAAGAGATAAATGATACGATATTCGCAGCGTGGGACATGTGATACAATTGCGGTGACGTGCTGACGTTTCATTCAACAATAATAGCACATCCGTGTCAGGCACACAATCGCAAGCTTTTGAAGATTGTGTATGGGTTTAAAAATTGATACAACCACTTTGGTCTTGAAACTTTAATCGCCCACAAAGACCAATTACGTCATAATGGTAATGGTATAAGACGAATTGATAAGATTTAAAAAAATGCCTACTGTAAGAGAAGAATATAATTACTCCGCATTTAGCTAGACTTTTGAACAAATAAACAACAACACAACAACAACAACAGCACACAGTATTCAACGCAAATTGCTAAAAATCCTACCTTCCCAACTATATTCATTTGAACTAAACTACTATTTGTTCATAAATAGGTCAACGCTGTTTGTAACTACAAATCAAACCAACTACTATTTTAAAAATCAGTGCAATGCAAACCCCCCTTTTTTTGATTGGACTTAGTTTAGTTTTTCTTTCATTTCTTTCGTCAGGTATGAATTATTATCTTTTTGTTTTGCTGTGTGGTGTAGTTTTGCGATGATATGTGGCGTGTTCTGAGAAAACTGGGCAAAATGATTGTGCGTAAATTGTCATCCCAGATTAGCCTGTGCAGTTCGCACAGGCTAATCAGGGACGAAAATTTCCACTTTTATGGAATTTTTCGTTTAAATGATGTCTCTTCTTAGTGAAAATCCAGTTTAGGCGGAAAGTGTCGTCCCGTATTAGCCTGTGCGGACTGCACAGGCTAATCTGGGATGACACTTTACGCACAAGCATTTTGCCCAGTTTTCTCAGAACACGCCAGATATGATTGTAATCTATTAAAAAGATTGCAAGCGTTGAGTGGAGGATAAAAGGAGATCTGACATGCTTGTTTGATGGCATTTAATAAACAAAATGCACGGTTTCCCACAAAATAGCAGACATTGCTAGATTGCTCTAAACCGATAGCTTTTTAAAGAAAGCAAAACGTCAGCTGCACAAGCAAACATTATTAAAGCACGGGGCCCTTTCCTAATGGAACGTGACCAATTGCCAAACAGGTGTGACACAGAACAAATCACCCAACACGGCAAATAAACACACAAACATCTCACACAAAATTACGAATCGCATGCAAATGGTTAATGATCTATTAAATTGAAAGCCACAATGGACGACACTAAAACATAAAATGCACAAAACGCTCAAAACAACTACGAAATCTGTAGTCATGTGAATGGTCAATACAAAAAACATTTAGGATTTACACACCAGTTTTGAAGGAGCATCAAACCTCATTTAAGGCCCAGAGGTTTTCACTTTAAAGCCATTATTAACCCATTTATGCCTAGCGTCTAGAAAAAAAGCCTTGGCAAACAGCGTAGACCCAGATATGACGCCGCATGATGCTTAAAGAAATTTTTCTGTCAGAAATATTGTAAATATACATGTCGAAATAAATATACTAGACATCCCTAATTTTGGAAATAAATTGATCCAATTTAGAAGGATGGGAGAGTCCACTCGGCATAAATGGGTTGAAACATGACAAAACAATGAAAATAAATTAACTAGGGCTCACGACCTTGGAACGGTCAGAGCAAAAAAGATTACAGGGGGGGGGGTAATAACACTCATTCTTGGCTTCAACACTCATTCTTGGCTTCAACACTCATTCTTGGCTTCAACACTCATTCTTGGCTTCAACACTCATTCTTGGCTTTAAGGTATACTCAAAACATGTAAATTTAAATTAACTTCAGATATTTTAACTTTAACAGTTACACAACACATGTTTTTAAATAACAAACAAACTAAATAACGTATTACGGTTTTAGGTCGACTATGCGATGAATACCTTTCTGGTTGATGGATAAGACACCATCGTTAATAAAACATGACATAGCTCCGGTTTGCGACCAAAAAGATCGTTTTAAATATGTTATTAATACTGATGTTGCATGAAATTTAATTACATGCGATGCGATTATTACGATATGCAATAAATTGTGCGCACGTTTGCCTTTTTGACAGATATATGGAACAAAAATCATGAAATCAACACGTGATGCAGTAGCAAATGACGAACACAATCCAATGCACAAACAAATATAACCTTGGCGGTTTTGAAATATTTACGCAATTTTATGAGTGTGTTATTACATTTTGAGAGTTAAGCATTTTTCAAAGAATACTTGAAACATGATTTATTAGGACACGTGTACTTGAAAATAACACAGTTGCCTCTATCGAAGTGCATGTAGCTGTGAAATGTTCATACAGCATGCGCCTGTGGGACAATTTTGTTTATAATGTGACCAATATAAGACCAACATTCAGTTTTAATAATGATTATATTTGTAACGTACTGATGCACTTTGACTATATTTTGTTTACTTGTAGGTAAATGGTTAAAGACATTTTGTCGGTGTCCGAAAAAAAAGTATGTCATATCAAACTACATGCATGTTTTCTTTAACAGAGCAGACTATATACATGATAATACATATAATAATAATAATAATTCTTCTTCTTCTTCTTCTTCTTCTTCTTCTTCTTCTTCTTCTTCTTCTTCTTCTTCTTCTTNATTATTATTATTATTATTATTATTATTATTATTATTATTATTATTATTATTATTATTATAATTATGCGATCATCCGTGTTTGTTTTGTTTTCCTGAAGCAGACAGTAATCCACACATGGCAGTATGCCATAAATCTTATTTTTATGAAGATAGAGAAAAAACAGTGCATATTGTACGTCTAGACTAAAAACAGTTCTCTGCATATTTAATTCAACCAAATAAAGGTTTTTGCCTTGTTGTCATTTGTGTCGGACAATAATGCACGGGGCGTAAAGTGTCGTCCCAGATTACCCTGTGCGATCCGCACAGGCTAATCAGGGACGGCACTTTCCGCTTCCATGATATTTTTCGTTTGAAGAAAGTCTCCTCTTAGCAAAAATCTAATTTAGGCGGAATGTGTCGTCCCTGATTATTACATTTATTAAATCCAGTTTTCCTAAATGGATGCTAAAATATTTAAAAAATAATCGTCTGAAAAAAAAGTAAAACTTATATCCCCGCGATTGATGGAGAGAACATTAGTTATGTTATATAAGACGTTAAAAGAAATACGGTTCAATTTTGAAACGTGTATATAAAAAATAAATTGATTCAGGGGATCATTTATTGTTTTGGTGTGTATTTGTTGATCTGTGTCACATATTTTGACCTATTGGTTGTTTGCTATACAAAACATGACCTTGTTATTTAAAATGAGCCTCATTCGGGAACCCTCGGCTTGATGCAAACGCGGACTGCACAGGCTTATCTGTTATAACATTTTACGCACAATGCAGAGAGTCCAGTTTTCCCAGAACGAGGCTCACATGATTTCTCTCTCGGTGTTGCAGATGAAGTTCCAATGTGTTTCTATTTTGCTCACATGATTTCTCTCTCGGTGTTGCAGATGAAGTTCCAATGTGTTTCTATTTTCGTTTTATGTGTGTATAACAGTCTTGTATATGGTAAGACCTTCTTTATATGACTGCTTGTTATTTATTGCAGGCTTAACCAAATCGGCTCTCTTCATTCATCGATTGTTTATTTAAATCCCCCCAGCTGTGAACAACAATATTAGTACACACCTCGTATATGACATTCTTTTCGCAGTTCCCGTTTCATCCTTCTCAATTTTAAGATCATCGTGAAAGGTCCTCGAGGCACAATGATTTATGCAAACAATCTTACGACACTAGGAGGTATACTTGTTATTGTTTTTTTTCCCTGAAACACGCACTAAGTGTACCTTTTTAAAACAGATAAATCTGTGATGTCAGCAAATAATGCCGCTGGTAACATTCATCCTATACTGCGTTATTTATAGGTAAACACTGATTAACCATACTGTTATTTTTCCATTTGTAATGACGTCTTTCAAGTTGTCAGTTTTCAGAGTAAAGAGTTGCTTAATATGTAAAAACATTTCTGTACTGTATAAAATATATATCAATCTAAAACAATGCAAGCAAATCCATATTTGTACTCAATGCTTTAAATTTGTAAGCAGTAACGATTGGAAGAGAAGTTGTTTCGGAGTCGGATATTAAATGACATTCGGATATTGAATGACATTCGGATATTGAATGACATTCAGATATTGAGTGACATTCAGATATTGAATGACATTCGGATATTGAATGACATTCGGATATTGAATGACATTCGGATATTATTTACGCTGCTGAAGACGGTGATAATAGTTTTGAAATCGACGACGAACATTTTACTGTAACTGCTATAATGAGACATCATTGTGTGCAACCATAGCTGACGTATAAGAGGAACCCTTTAACGTCATTTCTCATATGCATCGGTATGCGGGATATATAAAGCGTATACTTAAATTGTTAGATCCTCATCTAATTGATAATCACGCGTGTGAGTGTTGAATTTATTAACATCGGTTAAAAGTGCAACGCATGACGACGACACATTAGGACAACTTGCGTTCAAATTGACAGGTGCGGTTTTGACAACACACAAATATCACACCGAGTAGAGATTTGACACTTATTCCGAATAAACCTCATTTAAAAATATTAAATTAACATGAATGAACCAATCAGCTTCGCTAGAGTTTGTAACAATGTGCAAATCATGTCCGTTTTAGTTTCCCCCTGTCATCCTGTTAAGTTTTTCGCCAAGTTGAGTACGTGCGCCGAACTTTGTTTAAATACTCTAAAATCATCAATAATCGGTTTCATCAAAATAAGTGGCTTTTTCGTGTACACGTACATTCTTGGTTTTCTGTTGTTGATTTTTTAAACAAAAGGGCGATGTAATAGTCAGTAATTTCCGATGTGTTTGTGTTAAATTCGTTGATCGGTCAACCAACGAAAATTCATGCCCCTTGAATAATAATGATTTTGAAGTACACTGACTCATCATAAACGCACGTGTTTGTGATTGTGATTATAAGTGTTAAAAAAATTGGCCTTCGACAAACACTTATTTAAAATAACAGTTACAGTATAAGTATGGTAGCTTGCCAATGCGTGTTTTTATGAGATCGGTTCGAACATTGAAGCAATGGCAGTTGTACACCGCGCATGTACATCATGAAAGTGTCGTCCATACGATGTCGAAGAACTTGAGATTGTTATTTTGAAGAACATGATTAAATTAACCCTTATACTAACCTCAACCCTAACCCTTAGCCTAAGAGTTATCGATTACCCTTACCCTTACCCTAACCATTACCCTTCACCTTACCCTTACCCTTACCCTTACCCTAACAAATACCCTTACCCTTACCATTACCCTTACCCTTACCGTTACCCTAACCACTACCCTAACCCTTACCATAACCATTACTCTAACCCTTACCCTTACCCTTACCATTACCCTGACCCTTACCCTTACCCTAACCCTTACTATTTCCCTTACCCCTACCCTTACCCTAACCCTTACCCTTATCCTTACCCTAACCCTTACCCTTACCCTAACCCTTACCCTAACCCTTACCCTTACCCTCACCCTCACCCTCACCCTCACCCTCACCCTAACCCTTACCCTTACCCTTTCCCTTACCCTTACCCTTACCCTCACCCTCACCCTCACCCTCACCCTCACCATCACCATCACCCTCACCCTCACCCCCTTACCCTTACCGAGTCAACGCTCGTAACGTATATGAGTCTCATTCTGGGAGCCCTGGGCTGAATGCATCGGCGTTAAGTATCGTCCCAGATAAGCCTGGCCAGTCCTCACAGACTAATCAGGGACGATACTTTTCGCTTCTATTGTATTTTCTTTTTAAGGAAGTTTCTTCTAAGCAAAAATTTAGTATGAGCGGAAAGTGTTTTGTCTGATTAGCCTGTTTTTATTTAGTCGTACAGCCCGGCACGGCAGTGACTTTCAGTTTATAGGGAAATGAAAAATACAGAACAATGAACAATATTGCTGTTGACAATAGCTGTCGATCGTGTTTTGTGCTGTTTTAATGCACAGTAAAAATTACCATATTTATTTACCATTCGTTACTGAGGTTTAACAACAAATCATGTATTTAGTCATAGGCTCTACGAAGGAAACCAAGTATTTCCGTGAGCCAGTGTGTCTTAAAACATGAGTGTACAATTCGATGAACGTAGCCGCTTACCAACCACTCAGCTTATTACGAAAGTATGACATGCACACATTGTGGCTCACGCTTTGTACGTGTCCGTTGTCCTAGTTTGAAAAGATTGTGTAAAGCAAGTTAACGCTGAAACGGTGGTTATTAGCAACAATTCCGTCAATTTGATACAGCAACGCTAAACCATAGTGGGCGTTGAATGTATGTATTAATTAATGAGGTATATGTAAACTGTAGCCCTTTTTAATAACAACAAGAAAGTTTTTAACGGTGTTATTTTTAATCATTTAATTCAATAAACATTACAACCTCAAGCAATATCTGTATATAAACTAACTTTACATTTAATATCAGCGGAAAACATCCATCGTTACTGAAGCTATTGAGTGTTGTTTTAATAATATATACCCGCGTTCGGCGCACGTACTCAACTTAAGGGATGAGCTGACAAAAACAACAACGGACATTACTTGCACCTTGTTACGTTTCAACTCTAGTGATGTTCATTGGCCCATTAATTAAAATTAAATATTTTAAAATGCGGTTTATTCGGTATAAGTAGCGAATCTTCACACAATTTAATACTTTGTGTGGTCAAAACTGCACTTGTAATTGGTAAACGCAGGTATTCGGAATGTATCTTCATCATGCATTGCACTTTTTACCGATGTAAATATAGTCACAACGCACAAAGGTCATTATAAATAAGTCGAGGATCGTGCGATTTTAAATATACAAATATTCCGCATACCGATGCGTCGAAATGATGTGTACCTCTAAAACGTCGACAATGTTCGCACACAATCATGTCTCATAATAGCAGTTGCGCTTCAATGGCTTTGTGTACTAAAAAATCATTTTCATTATCACCGTCTTCAGCAGCCCAAATGTCATTCAATATCCGAATGCCATTCACTATCGAATGCCATTCATTATCCGAATGTAATTCACTATCCGAATGCAATACACTATCCGAATGTCATTAACTATCTGAATGCCATGCACTATCCGAATGTCATTCAATATCTAAATCCAAATCCGAAACAACTTCTCTACCAATCATGTTAACTGACAGTTTAAAAGCATTGTATGCACACATTGCTTTAATGGTTTTAGATTGATTAATATTGTATGCAATAAAGACATGTTTCTATATATTTAGCTCATCCTTTATATGTCACTTCAAAACGAACATTTAATATAAGGTCAATCAGTTTACTAATAATATCTAATAAAGCAATAAAGGATATTAACATTTCCGGCGGCATTATTTTCATACATCAAAGATTTATCTTTTTTGCAAAGGTGCACTTAGTGCATGCTACAGCAAAAACTATAACAAGTATGCCCCCTTGTGCCGTAAGATTGTTTGCATAAATCATTGAACCTCGTTGGCATGTCATAATGAAATTAAACCAATGACGATGAAATGAGGACATGTCATGATGATCTTAAACCAAAGGGGATGAAATGAGGACATGTCATGATGATCTTAAACAGAAGAGGATGAAATGAGGACATGTCATGATGATCTTAAACCGAAGGGGATGAAATGAGGACATGCCATGATGATCTTAAACCGAAGAGGATGAAATGAGGACTGCGAAAAGAAAGTCTTATAAGAGGTGTGTAGGAATATTGTTGTTCACAGATGGAGAGATCTAAATAAACAATCTATGAATGAAGATTGCCGATTTGGTCTTGCCTGCAATAAATAACTAGCAGTCCGATAACGAGTGCCTTACTACATACAAGACTGTCATACATTCATAAAATAAAAATACAAACACAGTAAAACTTCAGCTGAAAACCAGGAGAAGAATCTGTTGCGCGTATAAGCGGAAAGTGTCGTCCCTGATTAGCCTGTGCGGCTTGCACAGGCTTATCTGGCACGACACTTATCGCAGATGCGTTAAGCCCAGTTTTCCAAGAGTGAGGCTCAAAGCTTTTCAAACTAGAGTGACGGAAGCGTTAAGTGACGGAAGCGTTAAGTGACGATAGCGTTACAAATCGTGAGTTACAATGTTTCCATGTCACACTATTGTAGTAAGCTGAGTGGTTGGTGAGTGCTTACGTTCATCGAATTGCACATTCATGTTTAGTCACACTGGCTATCGGAAATAATTGGTTTGCTTCGTAGAGCTTATGACTTTATACTTTTTTTGTTGTGAAACCTCAGTAACAAATGTTACATATATATGCTTATTTTAACTGTGCATTAAAACAGCAAAAAACACACAATAAACAGCTATTGTCAAATGCAAAACTTTTATTGTTCTGAAATAGTTAATTTCCCTATAAATCGAAAGTCACTGTCGTGCACCGAGGTTCAGCTCGATGGGATGCCAATGCATACACAAGTCCGACGAAGTGTTCCTTTAAATTGTATTCTGCTAATTAACAAGGCCACACAATATTCTAATTAATAAGATACATTCAATGACTTAAGAGTTCGCAATAGTCCAATAATAAAAAAATATGGCGGGCGGCCAGACCGATACGGATATGCCCTGCACTTCACAATTAAAATGAATCTGATGTATATCCTAGTTGAACTCGAGCTGGAATTTGTACCTAAAAAATTGCTCGCTTTCATATAAAATACCACAAACATACGTTAGTAATAAATATAATACTGTGTGATCCACAAAAAAAGTAAAAAATCTGTTATAATAATTACCATATAATTACATAAAAACTGGCATCTTCGTCTTCGAAGTCAAAACTTACCTACACAACCAATGTCAATTTCCCAATCTTTTATATAGTATTATATGACAACTGTCGTCACTTTGATCGCTATTATGAACGAATCAATATATGTTTTGGTGGCTTTTACACGTGGTTTCAAAATTGTAACAATAGATTTAATTTCGTTATTTGATCCAAGAGGAAACCCACACATTGTGACTTTTCTATCGTGGTCCACTTTGTAATAGTTCATATAATATAAACTTTAGATAAATGTAAGGATCCAGAATTTCTATGTTCATATCGAATAAGAAATGCTTATTAATGCAATCTTGAGGGTTTTTTGAGTTAAGTCTAATACTGTAACATTTATCATAGATATCGTTCTGTTGACTTAAACATGAGTTTACTTTCGTTGTTCGATACTGTCTTACTTATTTGAAATCCCTATCATCAGATAGATAATGACTCGAAACGTTACGCTTCTTTTTCTGTTCTCAGTTTAACCCTTCGTTTCAAGACCATCATGACAAAAAGCCATGTCAACGAGGCTCGGTGATTTATTCAAACTCTCTTATGACACAAGGGGGGCATACTTGCTATTGTTTTTGCAGCACAAGTACAACCACTAGCGCGAGGTACATCGAAAGGAAGTTTTGAATGTGAAGCAGCAATAGCAATTGACACATGAAAACGAACTCATACAATGTTTGTTTCACGTCACATCAACATAACATGTCATGATTTCTTATAGAAATAGACAGTTCAATCATGTTTAACGATGCATTTGTGTGTGTGTTTTTTTTTTTTTTTTTTTTTTTTNACTGGGCGTACCTTTATTCCCTCATCATTTCGAGGTGACCTTGAATTAATTAGCCCTAACATTTACATGGCATTTAAAACATATCGTCTTTGTTAATCAAAGAGCGTCAAGACATGTGGATTGGAATAAAACAAGATCCGTTTTTTGTTCTAATAATATTCACTGGTGAAAGGTCACTGTAACCTTTGAACAAAACATCAAATGGAAATATTACTTGAGCCTCGCTCTGTGAAAAGGGGGTTTAATGCGTGTGCGTAAAGTGTCGTCCCAGATAAGCATGTGCAGTCCGCACAGGCTAATCAGGGACGACACGTTCCGCCTAGCCTCGTGTCTGTTTAAAAGAGGCTTCCTTTAAAGGGAAAGAAGTCTATGAAAGCGGAAAGTCGTTCCTGATTAATCTGTGCAGACTGCATAGGATAATCTGGGACAAAACTTTAAGCACATGCATTGAGCCCAGTTTTCTCAGAACACGGCTCAACATTTAAGCTGCTAAAGTCAATGATTATAGTTTTGAAGTCGACGACGAAAATTTTACTGCAACTGCTATATTGAGACATCGTTGTGTGCGACCATAGCTGACGTTTAAGAGGTACCGTCACGTAACGTCATTTCTCATATGAATCCGTATGCCTGATATATGAAGCTTATACTTAAATTTTACGATCCTCATCTTATCGACAGTTTATAGAGAAATGAAAATTACAGAACAATAAACAGTATTGCAGTTGACAATAGCTGTCTATAGTGTTTTGTGCTGTTTAAATACCAGTTAAAATTACCATATTTAGTTACCATTCGTCACTGAGGCTAAACAATAAATCAAGTATTTAGTCATAAGCACTACTCGTGAAGCAAACCAATTATTTCCGTGAGCCAGTATGTCTAAACATGAGTGTACAATTCGATGTACGTAACCACTTACCAACAACTCAGCTTATTACGAAAGTATGACATGCAAACATTGTGGCTCACGCTTTATTCTTGTCCGTTGTCCTAGTTTTAAAAGCTTTTGTAAAGCAAGTTTACGATGAAACGATGGTTATTAGCATCAGTTCCGTCGATACCAACACGCTTAACCACAATGGGCGTTGAAGCTATGTAGTAGTTAAAGAGGTATATGTAAAAGGTAGCATTTTCTCATTACAACAAGAAAGGTGACCATGTCTTAAAAATAAGTTTTCACTGGTGTTTTTTTTTATCATTTATTTTAACTTAACAACCATAAGCAAGATCCGGTTGTAAACTACACACTTTATATCAGCGCAAAACATCCATCGTTACTGAAGCTATTAAGTGGAGTTTTAAAAATACATTTTAAGAGTGACATCGACCTTGACCCAACTGGTTCCAAATGCAATCCTAAGTTGGGTCATCATGCAACCTTGCTACATCCTATGTTTAATTAAGTTTGCTCAGCGCAAAAAAAAACATGTAGTTATTTCAAACACAGATTAGGTCATTAGTTTGTTTAACTGAAGATCAATTTTATCTATTTTATATAATTGTTAAATAAACCGCATTTACTACTAATCATTAAGAATTTAAACATGGCAATTATTGCATAAAACATGCGAACAACGCCCATTATTCAATTATTTAATTGTCGTAAGTGTTTTGATGCGTGTTTCATCGCCAATTAATTGTCTATGCTAAATAAATAAAGAATAACCTTACCCTCAATTAAAATCATGTTCTTCAAAATAATGGTGTCAAATTCTCAGTCATCATATCGACGACACTGGAGTAATTTACATTCGCGATGTGCATCTGTCATAGCTATAATGTTCTAATTGTTCAAATCGACGTCATGAAACATGCATTTTCTAGCTACCATATTAAGATTGTCACCGTTAATTTCAAAAAGTGTATCTCGACTCGATATCTGACTTATTAAAAAAAAAAACAACACACGCACACCCAGCACAATCGTTCCCACAAACACAGTGACAGACGGACACACACACACACACACACACGCACGCACGCACGCACGCACGCACGCACGCACGCACGCACGCACGCACGCACACACACACACACACACACACACACACA